>OZ005651.1:299835309-300150309 GCA_963930645.1 Salticus scenicus
AAACAAGAGATATATTCGTAAAACTTACTACAATGTTGACACTTATCCTGCTATCTTCTTGTACGTCGCATTTTTCCGACCGTTTCGGAAATTTTCAATCCATTTATGCACATATCTTTATAATACAACGCTGTCCTTTATTGTGTGTTAAGCCTCCAGTGAATCTCATATTTTCCCTTTCTCGAGGTTCAAAATATAGAGAAGAGTTTTAACACTGAGAAATGATTACATAAATATTGAGAAAAGGGGTTAGAATACTACATTTCATGATAAAATGCTTTTCCTGAAGGAAATTGTTTTGTGAATGCTCTTATTCATTAGTAAAACTGAAAGAAGAGTAATTTCTCTTAAAATTAATCTTGTATGTCGAGCTACAATGTTTAGCTATTTGTTTCTTGTAAAACTTATTTCTGAAACACTGTTTCTTGCACTCTATGCTATGAAAAAGCGTTTAAAACGATATTACAAATATTGCATCATTATCATTTGGTTCGGTTCAAAAATAAATAATTTTAGCAATGTATAGGAATTGAACATTTATTTATTTTATTTATTTTTTGTGTGTGTAAAGAAATAAGTTTAAAAATATATTTGCGTTATCTGAATGTTCTGCTTTTCTTTTTACAGTTCCATCAGTTATGCCCCAGTTTTCAATGACAAGAAAAAATAATTCTCATGACTGCCGACAGCTAGAACTTAAACTTCAAAGAGTAACAGAGAGAAATGGTTCCATTTTGTAAGTATAAAGATTAAATACAATCAGTAAAACATAAAAATAATTCCTTTTCTTAACTTTCATAAAGTTTTACTAATAAATGTTATGGATACTGTTATAGGGGTATCGGTATTAGGGAGAAACGTCCACTTGAAAAAACATACCCAGGGGACTCAACTGTTTTTAATGTTTTAGTGATGCGTGAAAGAAATAAAAGAACAATAAATTTTCATTAACCTTTTATTTGAAAATAAATAATAATAATAAAGTCAAAACATAATTAAAAAAAGAAAAAAAATACTTTTCCTTGATTAGAGTAATTAGAACGAACTTAAGAGATTAATATTAATTTTTCTTTTTTGTTCCAAAATAAAAAAAATCAGTATTTATTTTGAAATTTCACTCATACAGTCGGCTGCAAAATTATTCAAGCACTAGCAATAATCCTTGCCAAAAAAAAGTACACTTAATACAGCTTTGTTAAATAAAACCTTGTCGAGTCATGTTCTTAATCAGTCTAAGAACATGATTCGACAAGGATTTACTTAGGAAAACAGTCTTAAGTGTACTTTTTAAATATAGGAATTATTGGCTAGTGCTCGAATAATTTTGCAGCCGACTGTATATATTGTAGGTCAACTTATTCATTAACTTTATTTATTATTCAAAACTGAAAAGGGGGAAAAATTTTATTTTATTTCAATTAGGTTTTCACTTTTTAATTAAGAATAGAAGTAGAGATTTAAAGTTTCGGCAAATTTATTATCGTGTTATTCCATTATTTTTATGGAAGTATTCCAATATTTTTAAGAATATTCTAATAGGAGTATTTATAATATTTTTAAAATTTACCAAAAAATGAAATATTCTAATTATTTGAAATCTTGAAAATTAAATTTTTCTAATAATCAATATTTGAAAATTTTCAAATTTATTGAAACAGTTATGGAAATTTTTGGGGAAACCTTTTCTGAAAATTATTTTTTCCAGTGCCTGTTTTTTTTTTTTTTTTTTTTTTTTTTTTTCCTCCCTTCCCCGAGAACGTTTCTGGGAGACGAAATTTCCTAGAAACAGAACTTTCTGGTGCGCAATGACTCTCAACTGTAAATAAAAAATATATTTAGACTTCAAAACTCTTTTTTACTTTTGTAATCTATTACTTGGTTATTATTGCTCAGTTTATCAATAATGCGTTCCTGTAAGAATTATTAAAATTTAATTTCACGTTCCTGATTTTTTTTTTTTTTTTTTTTTAAGTATAAATTACTTTAATGGCTCTTCACTCACCGCCGCCGGAAGTCGAAGCTAATGTTATTCTGTAGGAAATTTTTCTTTACAAATAACTTATTAACTAATACATATTTTTAAATTCTATTTTCACATTCTGAAAATTCCCAGCTGTTAAATTGACGAATTTTTTAAAAAAATTATTTTTTTAATTTTTTATATTTTGTTTAGAAGCTGCAAAATACGAATTTTCAATATGTGAATTTTTTTCATTTTGCAATTTCCAAAAAAAAAAAAAAATTAAAAAGGTCCATCAATTCAACAGCTGGGAATTTTCTGAATGTGAAATCAGAATTTAAAAATATGTATTAGTTAATAAGTTATTTATAAAGAAAATTTCCCCATAGAATAACATTGGCTCGGGCTTTAGGTGACGGTAAGTGAAGAGGGCCGTTAAACACTAACATGCAATTCCAAACCAACCGCCCCCCCTTCCCCTTTGTAACCAATGTATCCAAAATATTGTCAAACTGAGTAATTTTAATTATCTTGATCAACATTGATCATTTATGTTTCCCCCCCCCCCCCATCAAAATACTTTTTAATTTTATATTTAAGTTTTACATTTGCATTACAATAACTAAATGCCTGTACAGTTATAAGTAATACTTGGGCAGCGTTTAAAATGATTATATGACCCTAATAGTCATCGCATTAACTATAGGCACACACACTTTTATTCAACTTTTTTTTTTTTTTTTTTTTTTTTTTTAATTCTTTTTTAAATCTCAAAAATCCTATACTACTGAGGTTGTAGTTTAAATTAAACCCAATGCTACTTTGCATGAATGCTATTATATACATATGTATATTAATGCCTTTTTTTTTTTTTTTTTTCCAGGTGTTACAAAGTCGTCATAGTGAAAATGTCTAAAGGACAGAGTCTGAGCAAATTACCAATAAATCCTGAATCTATCAAATTATCAACTCATGAAAAAGTTCACAAAAATGGCGGTCATGGAGCTTATATTGCTGAATCTTTTTCTAGGTTTGTAAATTTATAATGTAATATTTTAGTCAACCACATATTGCATAATATTTGGTTTAATTCATTTTTTTTTTTTTTTTAACTTTTCATTATTGATTGAATTTTTTCTTTTTTATTTAATCACTAAATCCCAGTCTTTAAAATTTTATAAGAAGGCGCAATTTACTATATATTGCAATGTCTTGATCGATATAGCGACTTCCAATTTTTATTTGAAACAGATTTATTAGACATAAACTCCGAACTCTTAGAAAAGAAGTAATTCTTGATTAAATAAGAATTCCACACAATGGAGTGGTGCATGAGATTTTAAGACCGATTATTTACTCTGGGGACTTAACTTAGTCCAGAGGACGAATGCCTTTCGCGTCTTCTTTCTTAGCTCGCATTCACGCGAGTTTCAGAGAAAATCACGGTAAACTTCGAACCGTTAAGCATACGAGAGTGACATGAGTTTGAACCTTGCATCTTTAAAAACAGAACCTCTCTTGACCAATCATGAGAATGTATAGAACTGAATAAAAGTTAGGTTAAGTGTGTTTTACGTCGCACTAGTGCTACACTGTAGGCAGTTGGTGACGGTCTGGGACTCATCCCCTAAGGATGGTGAAATACGTATATAATTTTCTTGTGGGGAAAATTTCAGTATAGTTTAAAAAATTCTAGTGTTCACAAAGGCAGAGCCTGATTAAGGGGGAAGCACACATTATCTCCGCTCTCACCGGAATATTTTTACAATTATTTTTTACTTCATGTCATAGAAATTCCACGCTTTGACGAGGAAATATTTTTTATAAAAAATGAACGGTGTAAAACAATCCAATTTACTCACCGTTATTAGACACCAGAATTCTTTTAAAATATTTTTTAATGAGAATTTTCTGTTTATTATAGGAAGAAAGTATTTGTTAAAAAATAACGGTGTAAGTATAAATAATGTGTGCTTCCCCCTTAATCAGGCTCTGCACAAAGACAGTTTATAACAGTGGCTTCCAACCTGTTTGACTTTACGGACCGTATTCACAATTTAAATTCCCATGGTCTACTAATATTATTGATTAAGAATTGCAAAAGTATTTCAAGTATATTAATCAACGAATGCCCATTGTATAAGTATGAAATAAACTTAATACAAAGTACTATAAATGTTTATCCCCCCCCCCCTTTTTTTAAGTAAATATTTGTTTCAACATAATAAATATTTAATCATCGTAAGAACATGAATACCTTTTGATTGCTTGCATATTTTAACAACCTAAGACGAAAAATTTAACAACAATGATAATGTTAATAATAATACTATCTCCATATCTAAAACTGTATTTGCTCAATCTAGTAATACGTTTAATATACTGTTAGATAATTAAAATGCGATTGAAAATTATAATTTTGATATAAAATTTAAAATTTTGAAAAACTTAAATATTCTGATAAATTAGAACAATTCCTAGCTAAGTATCAGATATTTAAAACGATAACTATGCCTGAAACTTACAATTCAAATTTTTGTTATAAAATCTTATCCATTTATATTCTCTCATCGTAAGTCCAATGTTGTGAATATGAATGATTCAAAAAATCCAGAGGTTAAAATTAACATCATTATAACTAGTCATAAAACATTAACTAGTATGATGTGGCAACCACATGACTTTCTTCTACATAATTTTATACAAAATTCATTCATTACAAATTATTTATTAAATTATTTTCCATTATAAATGCAGACGATTTTTACCTGACAGAATTATATCACTAAATGCCGAAAGAAAGTCAATTATTTTGTAATTATCAGAAGAAATACGATTTTTTTTTTTTTTTTTTTTTTCGTTAAAATATGAAAGAAAAAAAAATCGATAACTTTGTTTTAAATTATCACAGATTTTTTGTTCAACCATTCGTTTTAAAGGTATTGACGAGGTCTGTCGAAGGATACCCATATTGAAAATTTACTCCCCCTGGGGGTGTACCCCCCCCCTCCCCAGGGGGGAAGGGATGCTCCCACATGCACATTTTTTTTTTTTTCTTTTTCTAGTTTACTATTACTATTATCAATAATTCACATTGATTTTACAATCACACGTTAAAAATAACTCTCATTATGTACATTTATACAAAATTTTGTCCTATACTGCCATGTTAGAAAATTAGAAAAAAATGTGATGACAGCGCCACCTGTTGAGCGATTGATCCCCAAATCTAATGAGTAGTAGTTTATGTCAGATTCCAACTAAATACAAAGTTTGGTTAAATTTCGTTTTTTGGTTCGTGAGATAAAGCGTCCACAAAATTTGTGATATACACAGACTGACAGACAGACATTTTCTAAAAACAGTCAAATCGTGTTTAGGACATTTCAAAACGTGTAAATCCATCGAAAACTGGCATTCGAAAATTTTCACAAATCCAATACTTTCTCTATATATACATATAGAAGAAAATAAAAAATGAAAACAATGTGAAGATTTTTCTGTGGACCACCAAAATTCTGTCGCGTACCACTACTGGTCCACGGATTAGCGGTTGGCAACCACTGGTTTATTTTTATACATTGTTATTTTCCGTTGAATTGTTCTATTAGTTGACTTTCGGTAGAGTACAAATAGATTAAATACCTGAATAGCCTAACTAAGTCTAAAGTCTGTAAACTAACGCCGTCGTTCGAAATCGATGGCAGAATCGCGATGGGGAAAGAAAAAAAAGAAAAGAAAAATGGAGGGGGGGGGGTTCTATAAATCACTTACTTTTCGAAATAAGGGATCAAATATCAACGTACCGTACGTAGAGCGACTGAAAACGACCCAGCCTATTATAAAACTCTATCAAAGGAGGGAGAGGTTATAAAGAAAACAACTGCAAACTTTTTAAGTACGTCTCATTCACTTAATTATTTTAGTGATTAATAAAATAATACTATTCACAAATGATTAAAAAAAAAAAAAAAATCAGTATTTTACACCCATGTAATTTCGAACATTTTAACATTCGCGAACACATTTTCATGAACTGTGAAACTGCGAAAGTAGAGAGAGAGAGAGGGTCGCATGTCCTCTCTTTTTACACACCCCTTTCTTAGAAGTCTATAACAGGTTTTTATCCCGGTTCCTACCATTTTTATCCCTGTTCCTATCGACACAAGCGGAACGGAAATGACCATGACCAAACCATGAAGGTAGAAAGTCTCTAATCTTCATGTGACAAACGCAAGATATTGGATTGGAATTGGAGGAAGGACTCTGAGCACATCCGCATCTGCCCGCCAAGATTGAGCACGAGCAGAGCACCGAGGTTTGCTGAACGTAACGAACGAGCGACAGAACTTGTGCATTCTGATTCTTTCGACTAGGAATTATGAGTTGTGAAAGAAAATCAACGAGTATGTCCTAATAAATTTGCAATGAAAGGTGCTCGGGATACATATTTAATCCTAATGAAATCGAAAAGGTAAATTTTAAGTTATTTTTTTGTTTAGAAATCAAATTATAATTTTGTATAAAACCAAACGCTTTATTTTACTGTGCTTTAGCCAGGAAATTATTATTCCTAGCACCTAGGGGCTCCCGAGATTTGACAGGGGCGTTGTATTTGTTTTCAATATTTAATCATCAAAAATAAATGTAACCACTTCATTTATATTTCATTCGTTTAGCAGAGATGTTTTGTATCCAGGGGCTGGCTACCACTGATTCCAAGGGTTTTAATCTAATTCATCTGTATTTTTAAAGTTAGTTTTTGGTTTCATTAGTTGTTCATTTGTTATCCAGCTGATGTGTGAACGAATTGTATATTTTTATTGGTTGATCGATATGAGATACAAAAGATTGAGGAATTCTGGTCTAAATAATTTGAATATAATTCAAGCTCAAGTTTTATTTATTTATTTATTTTATTTTACTTTATTTATTTACTTTATTTATTTATTTCATTTATTTTATTTATTTATTTTTATTTTATTTTATTTTTTATTTTATTTTTTATTTTATTTTATTTTATTTATTTTTTTTTTTTTTTGGGGGGGGGGGGGAGACTCTTAACTTTTAGAGTACTTTGAGCCACATCGAGCATCTCTTGATTTAGAAAATTCACATTTCATTTCTAAAAATATAGAAAATGGGTTGGCACTTCATTCCGAGATATGGGAATCCAAAAGCAATATATCAGTCAAAAAACCAAAGTTTTTTTTTTCTTTCTTTCTTTCTTTTTTACGTGCATTGTTAGTGTGAAAATAACCATCCTGTATGCATTTATTTATGTCCCCCCCCCCCCAAATAAATAAATAAATAAAATAAAATAATAAATAAAATAATCTGAACATCCACTTTATTTATAACTAAATGATATAAAGTTTATTTTCGCAGTAAGATATTAAAACAATTAATTTTAGTAATCTGGTAAATTACGTGTATATATATATATATTTATGCAATTTATTTCTCGGAATTTTATTCTTCAAAACTATCTAAATAAAGTTCAAAGATATGTCTGAAAATACCGGAATGGGTCTTCTGCCTGACAACTGCTAAGCCTATATGTCTAATTCAAAAAAAAAAAATTTGAATGGACGCAGTCTTCAATAGTACTGATAAATTCGCACATGTAAAGTACCAGGTGTCGGGTTCGACTTCCCGTTCATGCATGGATGTTCGTAGTGGTTCAGAATCCACTTCAGGCCGTAGGCCCCAGTCTAATGAATCTTAATATTGAAAAAAAAAAAGAAAAGACTGCAGATGAACAGTCCCAAACCATGCAAAACGTTCAATTGACACTATTTGAATTATTTTATTGAGTAATTGTTATTTTATTATTCATAAAGAAAACCAATTAGCATGGAAAAAACCAGATAAATAAATGAAGAGATATCTCATGCTGTCTTATATACGGACTGTCAAAGACTCATAAGATGTCATTTGATTGCAAGTTGTGTTGCATCATGTATTAAAACTGTTAACTATAACTATATAACTTTTTATAAACTAAGTAAATTGGGGGGGGGGGGGAGATTCCTCTGGATTTTCTCTGAATTCTCATCGTGAATTAAAACTATTAACGATAACTATCAAAACTGCAACAAAATGTTTTATAAATTAAGTAATTTATTTTACTCCCCCCCCCCTAAAAAAGTTTTTATTATTATTTTTCTCTCTCTCTCTCTCTCTCTCACACACACACACACACACAGAATTTTAAGTAAATTGAAGACTTATGTTTAGCAAGGTAAGAATAGTACAACATATTCAATATTTGAGACTTAAGAATTTTCTTAAATCGAAACTTGCCCGGACATATATATAAAAAAAAAAAAAAATATTATTATAGTTTATATATGAAGAAGAATAGAAAACAGAAAGAAAAGTAAATTTATCTAATGAAAAAATCGTATAGATTGTTCTTCTTTTATCTACAAAGACAGATTTTTGAGAAATGAGAGATAAAATGAGTATTTTCAGATTTTTTATTCTTTTAATTTAATTAATTTATTTTTTAGGCTGCTTTTAATCTAAACTCACTATTTTCTTAATGTAGTAGTTTCTATTTGTAAATGCAAGAAATTATTACTAGTTATACTTTAGAAATTGGAACAGCTTTTTTCTCTTTTCTGTAAAGCGTAGGAAATTATACAGGGGATGAGTTTTTCAGCTTTTATGTAGATTTGTGCTTTGTAACCTGAAGCACATGTCTAAAAACAATCAGTTATTTTTCTATAGGTTAATGATACATATTACACAAATAATTATATATATATAATATATATATATATATATATTTTTTTTTTTTTTTTTTGTGTCTAAATTTTAGTGTTTTGATGTCAGTCTTTCGCATAAAGTTTCAACTTTTTAATTCCTTTCAAGCATATATAAACAAATGTATATATTTTATCAAACTGTTTACATATTGTTTCAATATAGAGATTCACAGTGGTCTTATTGCTATTGAAATGTTCAGAAGAAGAACTTTGTTCGTTCAGATTGAGAGGCAAATAGGTAAAGTTCATAGGGATACACTCATCATGTAAGTAAATGTACTGAGAGTGTTTTTATTTCTCCTTGTGAAGGACACAGTAATTAAGAACATTGTTTACATGGAAATTTTAAACTTTTACTTAAAAAATTGGTCGAGTTTCGATCACTGGGCTACGCTAGTAATAGCAAAAGGAAAAATTACAACTGAAATAATAATAAAATATATATCAACAATAAAAATTGTAAAAAAAAATTTCAGTTAACGTGCGTAATTTTTAAAAGAATATTATAAAGTAGTCCTTTAGTCTTTCAAAAATTAAATTAGAGATGAGGATTTATTGAAATTGTTATATAAATTATAGTTTCGGCAATTATTGGCCTGATTAAAGAAAGGGCTAACTAAGTCGTAATTCTCACTTTCGATTTTAAGGACTCCCAAACAAATTTTTATTATGTTATCCTTGTGTTGATACATGTTTATTTGCTTGGTATCGGTACGTTTTTATTAATGTTATGCGATTATTCCATGCATTTTTTAATCGATTTGTGCCATGGTACTGATTATAATCGATATTTTGTAATTATACAATTATAAAGTTCTTTTTATACTTTGGAATTAAAGATACATTTATTTAATGTATTTATATGTTCGCATGCTCATTTTAAGGCATCGAAAGGGGTTAACGTTTAGCAGTAGGATTGATAGGGCCACGAATAAACACGTGGACCCATGCTTGCTTTGGTTTGATCAAAATCCGGTTGTTATTTGTTAATCTCTTCGATAGAAATCATAAAATCCAGAAAATGCGACAAATATCGCGCACTTTACTGTCTGGCAAACACGTGGACCCATGCTTGCTTTGGTTTGATCAAAATCCGGTTGTTATTTGTTAATCTCTTCGATAGAAATCATAAAATCCAGAAAATGCGACAAATATCGCGCACTTGTGTTTTGATCTTAACTGTTTTCATTTGAATCCCCCCCCCCCTTTTTTTTTTTTTTTTTGTAAATACTCTCTCTCTCTTACCCATATATATCGATGGTAAGAAGAAGTACTGTCGTGGGTAGAATTTTCGAAATTGAGTTTTTGTTATACTTACATGTTTTGAGACCCCTTGAATTCGAAAAACATGTTTTTATGTGTTTGTATGCATGTGTGCATTTCTGTTATCAGTATATCTCAATAACAAATGACATCAGAATGTTCAAACTCGGTATCTGAATCAAATAAGGATACTACACTAAGTTTTTTATTGAGATCAGGTAAATGATACATGTACAGGGACACCCAGGAGAATTCAAATACTTCTATGGAGGAAATTGCAGGTATGTAGAATTTGACATCTATAGCCTGCACTAAACCAAATGAAATGAATATTTTTTATATGTGTAAAAGCAAGTTTCGTGTAGAATATGGTATGAAAATCATTCACCGTTTGTTTACAGGGCTACACAAAAGAACTAAAACATACTGGTATACTAGAAAATTGATAGAAGTGTTTTTCAGGTTGTGCTGTATGTTATTATTATAGGATTATATTTATGTGCACCATGTGGTGTGTGCATAATTTTTAAAAGATATACTGAGCTCCCTATAATTCAGCGAAAACATTCTTTTTTATTGAATGTACATTAATTAGTGGAAGTGCTTTGTTATAATATTTCATCATGTCCAGGAAAACTGCTCACGAATTGAAATTAATTCCTTATACTCATACGGTAAATAAAGCATTTTTTTAAACTAAATATTCATTACTTTTTTTTGTTTTTTTTTTTTGTATATTTACACGTTTTGAGGTTTCTTGAATCGCTAAGTCAAGTTTTTAACGATTGATCTTTGTCTCTGTTTCTTATCAGAGTAACTTGGAAACCAATAATTTCAGGCAATTCAAATGCTTTATTTTGAAGTCAATATAAGTTTGTTACTTGAAAAGTTTGATCAAGATTAAGAAGTTTCAAGGAATAGTGCGTGAGAAAGTTATCTGAATAATTTTAAATGAATTTTTAAATTTAAAAACAGATTTGATTTCTGTATATAGATACATATCATCTGTATATCAAACAAGGGATGCCCCCCCCCCTTTCCTTTCACACACACACACACACATAGAATTATTTGTCAAAAAGATCTGCTGCCTAATTTGAATTGTTTTTAAAGTATGTTTATATAACAATACATGTTATCTTACCCCTTAATCTTAAACCTTTATTTATAGTATTAAATTTCAAGGTAAGAGAAAATCGTGAGTGCCACATAAGATTTTTTTTTTTTTTTTTTTTTTTTTGGTCCCCATTTAAAACCAAATTATAGACGAGGGAGTAAGCTAAACATGCTATTTTTCGCCACCTGTAAGCATGGGCAAAAAAGGACCATCGCTCTGGATCCTCTGATTTAATCCCCTCACTTTCAATTTTATTGCACATTGTCTAATGCATATTTTCTTGCTAAATATAATTTTATTTCATTTTCATAAAATGTATGTGTTGAATTTAATGAATTTTCACATTCATGCTAATTAAAATCAATATTTAATACTTTTAGAATGCAGTAGAGCATCGATTATACGCGAAATTGGGTGGCAATCACGGGTAACCCGAAAAATAGAGTAAAATGGGGTGCAAACTGGAAAACATTACCCGGTAGAACAATATAACCCCTATTTCTAAAGTAAAAAAATCCGTTTCCTCTTAAAACTGTCAAAAAAAAAAAATTCCAAGTAGGCCCATAGGATACGATGCACAATAAACATGTCGATAATTCAACGTTCGCACTGTAGAACCTATTGTGTTTTCCTTGTTGTTGGTTTGAATTAAAATTGGGTTTTTTGGAGGTTAGTAATTTAAATATTTTTTCGCGGTTCTCGCACTCGTGGATAATCCGCACCACGGATAATCGGTGCTCTACTGTACTTTTTTATTTGAAAAGAATAAGACAAAAAGTACAGTCGGCTGCAAAATTATTCGAGCACTAGCCAATAATTCCTATATTTAAAAAGTACACTTAAGACTGTTTTGCTAAGTAAATCCTTGTCGAATCATGTTCTTAGACTGATTAAGAACATGACTCGACAAGGATTTATTTAACAAAGCTGTATTTAGTGTACTTTTTTTTGGCAAGGATTATTGCTAGTGCTCGAATAATTTTGCAGCCTACTGTACATTTCATTTGTGTAACAATTTGTTTCTTTTCATGTTATGTTTATGGCATTGCAAATATTAATTATTTGCGATGCTACAAAAAGGGCCATAATTTTAACTTGATCCTGCCTCGTTCTTTTTTCTCACAAAAAAAAAAATAATAATAAATAAATAAATAAAAATAGTAATACTTTTGAAACATTTGATTGATGTTGACGACACTCTTGCTTGATAAAGATTGGGTCAGATTCTCGGTAGGCACTTACTGAAAACCCCTCGTGGCTTGATTTTCGGTACTTATAAAGACAAGATATGTGGCTTTGAGGAAGGAAAAGTTTAAGCAGGTATACCTGATTAAAAATGACAGGAAACGAAGGGAATTTATTTCATTATCAGGGCAGGAGATGCGGAGAAAGTAAAATAAAGCTGCATCGGGAGCTTGGAATGCCATTAAACAAGGATTGTAAATTTATTACGTTAACAAAAATAAATCTTTTTTTTTTTTCTTTTCTCCGTAAATGTAATTCTAAGCTCTTATTAAATTTTCTATTATATTAAATTCTTCTTCTTTTTCCCATTAAAAGAAAAATTTGCAAAAATATGACAATTTGTGGAGGCTTTGGGAGCTTTGTTACCCTCCTCTAAATACGACCCCAACCTCTAACCTTTGATTTTCATTGAAATGGTCAAAGTTGTTTTCTATCTATAGTGTTTTTTTCTTTGGCTAAGAATAGATTATAAATTAAAACTAATTTTCCTGGAGATTACATCCCATCAGATAAATTTCTAATCCTCCCAAATTTCTTCATACTTTAAATTAAAAAAAAAAAAAAAATAATAATAATGCAAGACGTTTACTTTCTGTAGTGTTCGTGGCCCCGTAGACGAGCGAGTTTTCAGTAAAGATTAATTTTTCCAGCAATGAAAACCTGTTAGTGATTTCTATACATAAAACTGTTCTAATTCTCGAATTTCACTGAAATTGGCAAAGCCGTTTATTTTATATAATGCCCCCCCCCCCTCCCCTCCAGTGAAGAACAAATTACACTGCGCTGAAAAAAAAAAAAAAAAAAATTGAGACCTGATACCATTCTTGCGTAAAATGACCTCTTGAATCCGAATATGACCCCCATTTAGCCCAATTACCTACCTTTTTTCCCGGACGCCACCCCCTCCCCCAATTTTTATCACTATTCAGTATTTTTATGGTCATGAATTTTATTTGCAGAAAGGAAGAAAAAAAAATATAATCTGTAATAAATAACAATAATAATTGATTAATAAAATATAATAAATGTAATATATAATTTCAGTGGCAAATCCCCCCTAAATTGTCCCCTTGCTGCAAATGTTCATGTTTTAGAATTTTCCAACTCTGAAGACTAGTCCAACTCGGAAGATATTTAACAGTTAAAACAATCCTTTTCCTCCCTACAAATAAAATTTATAGCCATAAAACTACCGAAAAGTGATAAAAATAGGGGGACGTCCCTAAAAAAAAAAGCGGTGGGTGATAGGGCAAAAATGGGCGTCATATTCGGATTCAGGAGGTCATTTTAAATAAGAATTTGCAAAAATGGTTTTGGGGCTGATTTTCATGCAGAGCAGTGTTATTATCGGTGTAAAGTCATTTTCCTAGCGATATCAACCTTTTAAATCGATTTATTTTCTTAAAGATAATCCTTTATTTTCATCGAAATGGTAAAAGCAGTTTACTTTTTGTAATATTTGTTTTGCAAAATAGTGACAACGGTGACAGGCTGAAATAGGTTTCTACCTCTTATTAAGTTAATGAGGGGACAACCCCTAAAACAACCAAAAAGTCAAAAATGGAATATTGTAAAAAGCACCGAAAAACAGCTGTACATTGATGAAGAAAAAATTAAAAGTATTGTATCTAATTTAATTATAGTGACTCGAAACAATTGTTGTGTTTAGGTCTAAATATGGTGTTTGATTAGATAGTTGCTATTCTTTATCTATAATAATAAAAGAAAATGTCTGTGTTTATGTACAGCTATACATTTTTTGATTACGTGCCGCAGAATTACAGAAATTAGCATATGGATAGAATACAGGGTGCAAGAGTTAGTAGTGGAAAAAAAAAAATAATAATAATAAAGTTTTTCAGAGATATATTAAAATGTCATCGGAATCGCTATTAAAATCGGGGGTTTAACTGGATTTTTCCTTTATAAATAGAGCCACGGATCTTTGGCCAAAGGAAGACGCAAGGGGGCGGCGGGAGGGGGGACAGTCGTTTTTAAACCACCATCATTCTGTAACGAATAAAAATGTTAAAAAATTCTGTAGTATCGGAAGGCATGATATTTCCCGATTCCAGCAGTTTATTCTTTATTTTTTAAATATGGATTTTTATTTTTTACAATTATTGGTTTATCAAGAGATCCGAAATTTATGTTTTTTCCCATTTTTTAATGATAGGCATATTTAAAAAGGACATTTCACCCCTCTTTATAACACACAGTACTAAACTTTTAATAAATTACAAATTTTCGTGTCAAAATTTTCAAGTTTACGCAAAATCGATTTTTGATACTCAATATTTTATACCTAGTACAGTTTGTAAACAAAAAACAACTTCCTTTTTTTCTTGGGTAGAACACTTTGGCAAACATTTCCTGAAGAATTCTAAAATTTTAAACGAAATTTCGCGAGGTATGAATTATTTTTTTGTGTCGCTAAAGTTTAATTTACCGTTTTAAACAATGCAATTGTTTAGCAGCTATATTCTGTCGGGAAAAGAAATATTATTTCTATTCTTGAAATAATATTACCTTGCACAGTCACACGATTACCTTGCTTTTGGACTATCAAATACCAATTTCAATAGAAATTTCTAATTCGGCTTGATTATACTTTAATAATGTATAGTTTAAATTTCACGCGATTCGATTAAAAAATAAAAATTGTAGATATTGAAAAAAATATTTAACTATTCTTTGCACAAATTAGCAAATACGTTTGCATTTTCTTTCATGTCTTCTAATAAAATAATAATAATTCCCACTACTGAGAATAGCCTGACAAAATGGTCAGTAGATGCTGAAATATAGCCATCGGTAAAATCGTATTTATTTATTAATGGCAGCACCACCTGTCGATTGATATACACAAGGGCGTAGCCAAAGTGCGGAGGGGGGTTGGCTATGAAAGCTCGTGCTCCGCCCAGATACTTTTGAAATTTAAATTAAATTAATTTTCATTTGTCGCCATTGAAATAAGTCAACAAATCAATCTAACCCCTCTTCCCTCCCACAAGTTGCGTAAGCACCCTGGATTATATAAAAATTAAAACTAGATTGTTTATACACATTAAAATTTGACATAAAGTCTTTCCATAAGAAAAATTGTCACATAGCAACACATTTTAAAATTTTTTAATAATGATAATTATTAAATGATATTTTTTAATAATAAGGCCTTAAAAAAAATTGGTTTTTGAGGGCTGACAATCGATTGTGCATATTTCAAAGGCATAAAATCGATTGGGGGGGGGGGCAAAATATTAAATTTAAAAAACAGCTACGACCTTGAAAATCCGCGTTTATAGTTTTCTGGGGTTGTGCATACTTTCGGAAATGTCAAATTAGTAGTAGGGGGCAGATGGGTGGAGGTGATATTTTATAAACATATTATAAAACTACGGACTTAAAAAATTGCTATGGAGGCTTTTCGAAGTGACGAATCGATTGCGCCTAGTTGCGAAGGTGTAAATTATATTGAAGAGAGCAGATGGGGGCAGTATATTAAAAAATAAATGAATATAAATAAATACAGCTACGGCTTTAAAAAGACAGATATTAATTTTTACTTATTCATTTATTTATTTATTATTATTCTTTCCAAATGAAGCTACCAAAATTGTGTTTCTAGGTTTTGCGGGGTGAGGAATAGATTGCGCACTTTAACAGTTTTAAAGTTTCTAAGATGAGATGAGAATTGATAAATAAATAAATAATGATGATGAATTTTTTCAGCTGGATCTTAAATTTTGCGTCCTCGCAGCGAGGACAGCGCGCGTTACGGGGTTCCCCTTATTTTATGTTGACAAAAATATGCACAGGTGGTATTTACTTCATCGATTAATTGGTGATAAATTTTGAATCTTTTAAACAAACACTAGAAGAAGGAAAATTAACTAATTAGGCGGGGTTTACTGTTTTAAATAGAAAAATAGGTTTAATGTGAAATTGTCAAATATAAAAAACGAATGGAATTGGAATGCAAGACAGACTTGTAAAATAGTTTCTTAACTAAAATTATAGTTAAAGGCGTAATCATTTACTTCATATATTGCTTTATTTTTTATTTTTTATTTTTTTTTGGGGGGGGAGGATTATTATTTTAAGAATACTTTAGTTTTTAAAATTTTATAAATGCATTTTAACTTTACATTTTTTTTTTTTTTTTTTTTTTTTTTTAATATACTTTAACTTTAAAAAATATATTTTAACACGTTTGTGACCACAGGATTTTGTCTTTTTGACAGTAAGGTCAGCCTACGCGCGTTATTCTCTCAAAATAAAATATTTCAGAACAAATTTTCTGTATTCACAATTACATTACAAATGGATATACATTATAATTATGTTCTTTCTAATCAATATATTTCTATCCATAGTATATTTTATTGCAAAAATATGAACATTGGGTACATACTTAAGAAATAAGTAACACACAAATTACGAAAGAAACGCCCACTGACGGAGTTACAGATTATCAAATGACGTGAATCTACGTCAGCAGTCGGAAAGCGTTAGTTATATTTTCATGAAATTATATTTTCATAGAAATAAACTAATCGTAGAGTTCCAAAGAATTCAACTAACCAAAACTGGAAAGTACGATTAAAATTGTTTAATATTTACTTTATGAAAACTTTACAATAACACTAGTCTACAGTGGTTCGGTAACAACGGTCAAATTATTATTTTATTATTAATTCCAATTTTTATTTAAATATCTACAAGTAAAAAAGTCTCACCACGTCACATTTTTCTGTTAGAGCGTCAGAAAATGGCAATTTTCACGATTTTTTGTCATTTTCACAGTGTCGCAGCTGGTAACCCTTCCTGCTGGCAACTTAGAGTCCCGGCAACCATGTTTGTTCCATTTTTTTGTTAAAGTATCAAAAAATGGCAAATTTCACTATTTTTTTTTATGTTTCAAAAGTTGATTAGGATCGGACAACGATTTCCGCCTAAATGTGTGAAACCAAAAAGAAAAAAAAAAAAAAAAGGATTGCAGTAAGAGTTTTTGAAAAATAGAAAAAATATCAGCTCAGTAGACCCTGCTTATACTGAGATCGCATCGATGTTTGGAATAAAAAAAAATAAAAATAAAAAAAGTTCAAAACCTCTATTCTGAAAATGAAATAGCGAAAGCCGTCATTTGGCACAAGAACGTTTTAAGCATTTTGGCGCAGACAGGCGCAATTTTACGCAAAACGGCCTTTTTGGAGCAGGTTTGCGCAGAGGTTCCGAATTTGCGCAGTCTGGCGCAATTGGCGCAGCTGTTCCATCCCTGAAATAATCAAGTGTTGCCACCTAAATTTCACACTTTAGTTCGTGTTGAAATTCTGTTTACACTCCTGGATTCAGAAAAATCGCCCCTTTCATTTGGTACTGAATTTGAAACGATTGGATCGATATTTCTAATTTATTTAGCCATTTAACGCTCCTTAAACGCATGTTAAGCTCAAAATTGACTGGTTTATTAATTGGCATAGGTCGACGTTTTAATTAATATCTTCACAACTAATTAAAATTTTAAAATTCTGTTTTCAAGAGCCCCTCGGAAAGACTCCTGAGCATCCGTATGTCAGTTTTTGTGTTTCTGCGTTCAATAGGGCTGAACAGACAGACAGACAAACATTTCCTTTTATTATTATAGATTCTGGTGGATTTATTTTAAATCAGCTAAATTTCCTTGCCCTTCAAAGAGTTAGATCAACCTGTAAAAAGCTTGTAATAAATGTAATGTAACGAAATCTGATAGGCTAAAAATCTCATTTATGAAGTTTAACTATTGTCTATTATTATTCTCTTTTTTAATAAAAGAAAACTGTTACCGGTAATTCTTCCGTAAAATCTCTCTCACAATTGAAATCAAAATAAAGAAAATATTTCAAAGATGAAATAAAAAATTGTCTTTATAATTTTTGATAAAAATGAAAATAAAAATAAAAGGATTTTTGTAACATAAATAGCGAGTACATTAGGCGACAATGATACTTAGCCTCAAGGCCCATGCCTGACCCTTCCTTAGCTTCGGTTACTTTTTCTTGTCCATTTTGACCTTATATTACTTCCAATGTTAGCCTTTTTTATTTTATTTTATATACAATTGTAATTATATATTTGAGAAGATTTCACTACAAAAAAGTCGTGTGAAAAATAGGGCGGGCACCAACAGTGCTCGGGAAAAATGAAAATGTTAGTCACTAACAGCACACTTATCCATAGTACACCTTCAGGATGTTTCTGGGATATCTTTTCATCCTGAAGACATCTTTAAGATATCCTGGGGACTGGGGGAGAAGATGAGCTGTTGGGGGTAATGTCTGCCGTAGTTCAGAAAACCTCATTCAGAGAAAAGTAACATTTTCAACATCAAAATAAAAAAGTAAAGAAAAAAATAAAGAAAAGAAAATAATAATCTTTTTTTTTTTTTTCAATAAAAAGATAACCGATTTAACACAGTTGTGAATTTTTTGGATGCGAAAAAAAAATGAATCAGTTAATGAGTTATTCTATAGGGAAATAATTCCCATTATATAACAATGGCTTTTGTTTTTTGTCGGTGATAAGCAGGCAGTCTACTTAGCTTTTAACTCCTTGTAAGACAGTGGGATGTATTTTATACCACCTAATTCTAATTCCCAACTACAGAAATTCATCGCGATTTTTTTTTTTTTTTTTTTTAATATTTTGCTTTTTTTATGTTGTCGAAAAATTTTTTTTTTTTTTTACTTTGCTCGTGAATTCTGGTGTCTCTTGATTTGTAAATGATCGTAATTACCTTGCCCTTGAAAGCGTTAAAAACCCTCGAAGTGTGCAGAGGGCTAACCATTACTTTACACCATAGAACCACCAACTTTCCCCTCCCCCCCCCCCCCAAAAAAAAAGAAAGGGGGGGGGGGCTTGAAATAACTCTAAGTTTGGGAAACATGTGTTCAGAAATCTACAGAAATAGTATTTGTAGTACCAAGGACTTTTAGGATTTGGTTTGCCCCTCTTTTTCATTTTTTCTATTATTTAATTCTATTATTTTCACAACGTCTTACTTTTCTCTTCTTTAAATATTGTTTAACTGAAAAAATATCAGGATAGTGGGGGAAAAAAAGTAAAGAGGCGCGACCCCTCCCCCCCCCCCCCCTGCCAAGGTTATCTAGGAGGACATTTACATACTTGCTAACCATCACATTAATAATCGTACAATTGTTAACGCCCCCTGAAAAAACTCCCCTTTTCTCACACCACTATATTTTTAGAGTAATTCTCTCCAAATGTTGTTACGATTAAATAAGACTAAAATTACTGTAAAAAATTATTGGTGTAAAAAAAAAGGAAGGTACTAAAAATTGTACGGTTCATAATGAGATGGTTGGCAAGTATGAATTTAGAATTTAGTATAAAATATACTATTTTCTTACATTTAAAAAATAATGGACTGTAAGAATTTATACCTAATTGATTAAGAGTTGAACAATCAGATACTTTAAGCGGAAAAAAATTATATCGGAATGTCTTATATTATTATTACTTATTTATTCATATTATTCATATTCATATTATTTTTTTTTTTATTATTATTATTATTATTATTTTTTTTTTTTTTAAGTTTTAAAGGATTATGTGAAATGATGATTTGTGTATGTGAAATCCCGTTTCGCCCCCTCCCCTCCTTATTGGTCGGATTTCTAAAATTCCAGAAATTGATTATAAGATATTTGTGTTAGCTATATTTTAAAGTAAAATTTTTACGGATATTTTTTTTTTTTTTTATTTGAGATATAAAGGTTTTTGTGAAATCGCATTCCCCTCCCCCCCTCCATGGAGGACGAATTTTGTAAAATTGCTTCTTAGTGGATGTCTACGTCTCAGAAAGAATGTTTTTACCGAGTTTCGTGTTTCTAGATGTAGTAGTTTGAGTTGATAAATCACTCATTCGCTCAGTCAAGACAAACGATTGGTATAATTAAACCGCCGCGAACGTCTAAATCTACACCACGAGAAACATGCACAAAATATTTTAATACATTTCCTTCTTGAAGCTGGAGTTGATCTTTGCCTTAATTAGCGTTGTGATTGAACCATAGACCTTATATATAAGGTCTATGGATTGAACAGTAGGCGTAGCTGCAACCAGTGTTGCTAGCTTTAGGGATTTATCTGTACGGTGTAGGGATTTTTTTTTTTTTTTTTTTTTTTTCATTTTGGGGGGGGGGGGGGAGGGGGAGAGAAGATTCCCTTTATCAGTAACTAGGATAGTTGGATATTGAAATTGAAGTAGGAACATTCTGAGCATGGAAAAATTGGAGTTAGCAACACTGGCTGCAACAAATGAGAATATTGTTGCAAAAAGTTATATTTTATAGGCAGGTTTTATTTAATTTTTTTAGGATGTCTTTTAATAATAATAAACTCTTAGTTTCGTTGGATATAATTTTACAATTGTTTTTAAAATGTCGATTTAATGTTGCCTGTTGAAAAAATATTTCGATTACAATACGGAAAAAATATATTGGCGGGGAGGGGGGCAGATAAGTACACAGATGGTATTAACTTAAATTTACAGTTATTATCTCTACTTGTGGGGGTGAGGGGTAGCTTTAATAGTTACCAATATATATATATGTGTATGCTTTATTGTGTCAAAAAGAGACTTTTTTTTTTTTTGTCTTAGAGTGTATTATAGATAAATTTGACACTTTGTTGTTTTCCAAAGAAAGTTTGCCTCAATTTTATTTTTCTCAAAGATAATGTTAATAGAAATATATTTTTATGGATGAGGATAATGCGCAATAATTTAATTCTATTTATAGCATTCAGAATATCTATATATATATATATATATATATATATATATATATATATATATATATATAAGTTGTATATAATAGAAGCAAAAGATTATTTACCGTATATACTCGCGTATAAGTCGACTCCCTACATCGTTAGGTTTGCACCAGTATTTTAAACTTGAATTTTTTACCTTGTATAATCATAAAATTTATCGTGATTAAATAAGAAAAATAAAACTAATCTAAAATACTGGTGTTATCCAAGCTCCTTTTTTCGAATTTAAGGGTCGACTTACACGCGAGTATATATACGGTAACTGTATATGCATGGAGGGAGGGGGGGGGGACACTACAGTCGGTAGCAAAATTACTGAAGCAGACATCCACACTTTTCGTACAAATATATATAATGTTATTTGATCGCTAATTTTTATCAACTTACTTTTTTATAAACAGATCATGACTCTACAAATATTTACTTAACAAAAGTATATTATGTGTCCATTAATTTAAGTAGCAATTATTTCTTGTGCTTCAATAATTTTGCTGCCGAATGTATATAAAAGTTATGTCTTGGGCCTCCAAAAGTCATAGTCGGGCTCTAGCTCTACCCATAAAATGTTTTTCATCGAAGTACTTTTTATGTTTTTTTACTTCCTTATACAGAGTATATAGAAGTATATTGTAATACTGATTTGCGATACTGATTTTGTATCTCGGCTTTTGTAAAATGAATGGTCAAAGAATATTGTAAATTTATATTTGTAACTGTCAAGATGTCAGCATAACTCAGAAACTGTTGTACTTAGAACGTTGCAAGTTTGTATGTAGGTTTGTTATAGCATCTAGTTGTGCACCTCCCTTTTTGGTCTCTGTGATTTTCCGTTTTAGAGATATTTACTAATATTATATTCTCAAAGATCGAAGATACAAAATTTTTGGCCATTATATATATGACTTACTGTCATTGAGATCTCAACAGAAGCTAATGATAGTCTGTAATGATATTTTTATGAAATTTGTTTCCTTTTTTGCGCGTATAAAGTATTTCGTAAATACATAAGCAGATTCTAGTCAACGAATGCACTTTATTTGATAAATATTATAGAAATAGTTGAATATAACTGCTCTTTGTACCACAAAATCATTATTAACGAATATTCTGGAAACAATCCAATAAACAACAGTCATTCGTACTACAAAAGTGAATTAAATAGCATTAAGCACACCAGAAAACATGAATTTTGCTAATTCAGGATCAATGATCAACTGTTGAGTTTGAAGTCTTAATAGAATTTAAAATTGTTGAGAGACTTCTCAGTGGTTTATATAATTGTCAAGGTAGTTTTGCGCTGGAAATCATGAATCATTCCGAAAAATTTCAGAACTTGCCTCCTATTCAAGTTAGAGTTTCCAAACTTGGGAAATCCAAAACTACCACTTTTCGCCGAATTTGGGTGCCTAATTGACTAATGTGACGTGAAGTCGCAAAGTCTACTGTCAACGTAAACTTTCGTGGAAGTGAAAAAACTGTCATCTATTCCACTTTTACTGCAATACAGTGTAGAAAGTAATATGTAAACAAACAGGCTGGCTCTAGTCTACAATCATCAATAATGATGTTTCTCTTTTTACAGTTTTGTTAGCTATTTATAGACCTTTCCAGGAAGTTAGTTATGTGGCAGAAACCAATGGATCATTCCGGAAAATTCCAAAACTTTGTTTGTATTGAAGTTAGAACTTCCAAATTTTGGCAACCTTGAACTATAATTTTTTGCAAATTTGGTCGCCAGGCCATTAAACTAGACGATAAATAGGCAAATTTGACGCCAAGGCCAAAATCTGCGTTGGCAATTAACTTGGTGATTTGGCGAGATTAGTAATCAAATTGGTTTAAAATAGTAGTTTAAGGTTGCTGTAATCAGCAATTCCATTCTCAATTTTAACGGAGTTAACTTTCTTTCAAATATTGTTTTTTTTTTTTTTTTTTTTTTTTTTTTTTGCCTCTAGTTTTCCCCAAAGGGTATAAAAGTCGTCCATCTACACTCGAGTTGAACTCTCAGCTGCGTATTCGCCAATCTAAATAAGCTGCGCAATATTATTCCTGAACAAATGATATTTATTCTCTGCGATACAATCCTATTATCGTGACTTTCGTATTTTGAGTTATAGTTTTCTTGGATTGTTTTCGGGAATGCTCGTGGACTGGAACCTGGCAACTTATTTAAGAACTTATGGATGCTGATTTTAATCAACATCTTCCAAGCTATGCATAATTATTTTTATTGTTTGATATATATTGCGTATAAATGTCTCCATTAAAAAGGAATATATTTTATGTAGCAAGATCAGAGGTTTCAAGTTACTGCGAACGAAAAATCAGTTCCATACTACAATTTAGCGATAGTAATCTTCGTCCTATTTAATCATAGGTAATTATTACCAAAAAAAAAAAACTATTTAAAAATTTCTTTATGATGGTTATGGATAATACGTAATAAATTGGCACCTGGCACCTCTGGGAAAGACTATTGATGCCTAATTATCAAAATATTTGACAAATTAAATTTTAAAAAGCATTTATAACATAATAAAAACCAGCATGAAATTTCAATCATAAGACCACTTACTGCTCTTCAATATTGTTTAATTTTAAGTGTTTTCAATTCTAATCGGGCAAAAACAGAAATTCAAATTGACTGAGTTTTTTTATTTTATTTTAATGTACTATATCCTATCATAAGTTGACAATAAAGTTGTATTGGAATATTTTTTGTATTTTCAAAATTTCAAAGATGCAAATTTGCCTATTTGAGAAAGTAAATTCAAATCATGAAATTATATGTAAAGATTCAAGAAAGCGCATTTTACTCTTTTTATTATATTCTACTTTTAAGTTAATAAGAATACTAAAATAAACTTTTTTACACCGAGCCGGGTTGGATTCGAGCCCGTTATGTTATTTTTATTTCAGGTTGGGCTAAGGCCTAAATTTTTACTTCTACTTCGGCTCGGGCTTGAATTTTTACTTTTATTTCGGAAAGGGCCAGGCCGAGCTGGACCCGGACGTACATATTTATTTTTAATCCGGACTGGGCTCTGGCTTGTATTTTTACTTTTACTTCGGGCCTGAAATTTCAGGCATGTGCAGACCTCTGCTTATCTGCATGCGAGCCCTACGTGTTCGTGGAATGCCCTTCATGGAGGTCTTTCCCCTGGAGAGGTCTTAGTCTGATATTTACGCGGCAAAGGCAAACGTTTCGTTTCGAAGGTGCTAACAAGTGTTGGTGTGGAACTGCGTTTGTGGGCCGTATTAAATTATAAATAAAAATAAGTAAATAGGAAAAAAAGAAGAAAGAAAACTGTTTATGAATACTAGTCAGTATTCCAGAAAACGGAGTATAAATCTTGGTAAAAATCTAATCGTATTGTGGGCGAAACAATATATATATATATATTGTTTATGTACTTAAAAAAGGTCAATAATAATATGTACTTAAAAAAGGTCAATAATAATAATAGGATTAAGCGATGTCGAATGAATTTTAACTGGAGTGATTAGTAACCAGAGAAGGAATCGAACATATATCTATTTGCATTGCGGAACGTACCAGTGCTTTACCAACTGCCGAACATTTTTGCTGTTCATCTGTTCTCGGAATAACGACACAGTCTTATGGATTAATGATTCTTCTCTCGAAGGTGGTAGACGGGAAATTCAGAATGCGATCGTAGCTCTCGTTTGTCGGCCGAGTAGTTCAGAGTTTTTTGGGGGGTTTCTCCGAAACTCCGCGAATACGGGCTAGGACCCCTTAGAAAGAGCCCCCACATGATGCAATCCACCTAGGCCTAGAATCCTGATGAAATCAGTTGACATTAATTCCTTTAACACCGACTTACGGATTAATTTCATTTATTAATATTGCTGATGATAATGACAATATATAAGGAAAATTAAGCGTAAATAAAAAATTTTAGATGGAAAAGCTGAAATAATTTTGACGAGAGTAAAGTGACCAGGGCGGCTATCGAACAAGGAGCTCTTTTTCATTTCATCAATGAGCTAAACGTGCGTTTCGTTACAATGGAAAGATAAATGGGCATTTTTTGTCTTTTTAACGTACTGATTTTCTTAGCCCTTTGTCTTCCGACAGTACTTTAAAGTACATTACATTAAAAAACGTATAAAATCAAATTTATGAAAGGAACGTCAAAGGTACTTGCAAGAATAGAAATTATGTACATTACTTTAATCCCATTCTATGGCACTAGACGCTAAATGAAGTTGTTTTTGTTCAAGAAAGAATTTTAAATAGTGATGTCGCTGTTTTTGATTACCATTTATCATTATCTTCACTTGTGTTAATAATTGGTTTTATATATGCGCACACGAATTTACACTAATCTTAGAAAAAATATAAATATGATTGAAATATATATGTAGTTGAAATATACTTTTTATTTACTTTATAAGGTGGTAAGTAAAGGGTTTAAATAAAAGTAAAATGTTATCTGATTTAATTTATTATTTGGAAAGCAAAATACATGAATATTAGATAAATAAAAATACATCCAGTACGATCGATAGCTATTTAATCCTCTCAATATATATTTTTTATTGTAGTTTTATTTTTTAAAAATTACTTATTAAATGTATAAAATATTTTTTATTTACTATTCATTCATATATTTGATTTTTCTTGTGGTGTACGTAATAAATAGATGTGCCCGCTAAATACACCAATTTTTAATGCAAAAGAGAATATTTTATCTTTCTTTCTTTTCTTTTTTGTTTTAACTAATTCAAATCTAAATTAAGAAATACAGGACCCCGTAGTTTAACTTGGGACAGATGTTTCTCCAGGGGTCCCCTTTTACATTTCTCTATTTACAACGGATAAGGGACAATCCAAGTAATGAAATTTATCGCTGGTGCGAGAATTGCCCCCACTTGCAGATAAATAAAAAATATATCAAAACCCCCTGGTATCCTCTCCTTTTTTACTAATGCAATAATTAATACATCTACATGCTCAAAACAACAACTTCGATTTAAAAAAAATGAGTAGATTTGCTGCCGATGTCTCACCCTTACGACCTAAAAAAAATAAATATCCGATGAATGTTATTTTTTTATTTTCTAGAAAATAATAAATTAACTGCAAAAAATATCTCAATCTGGCTTCTAAAATTAATTCAGAGATTTGTGTGTTCATCCAGAAAACAAAATATTAAACAGGTTGCCTGGAAAAAATTATCATTCTGATGATATGTGCATGTTTATGGGTAAAGCAAGAAGGTTCAATATTAAACTTCCTTGGGGTAAAGCGATCTTTTATTTCTTTTGAGGAAGAACATTAAAACGGTACTATTTATCGGCGCGGAAGAAGAAGCCGCTAATGAGCGGCACGAATTACGAATTTGCCTCGCTTGTTTCCGTATTAAAACAATAATAAACAATGCATCCGTTTATAATATATTATATATTCCATATGCTTTATATGTTAATTTTTTATTACACGTTTCATTATGTATTGTACCTATATTTTCTATGCGCTATATGGTTATACATATACTTTTTGATTTTCTTCATCTATTACAAAGCATTATTTGTGTTGATATATTTTATCATCCTATTTATATACTATTATATCATCATGTCTGGATTTATCTGATTGAGACAATAGCCTTGCTTCCTAAGCTTAATAGGATGTTTAAGTGTTTTGTTTATATTCTTTAACTGTACAAAAATTAATTGGAACTTAAAGCCGTTTGAAAAAAATTTTCATTGAAACAGTAAATATTTTCAATTTTTACTACCCAACCTGCCCTACAAAAGCAACTGCACTGCTAATAATGGATGATTCAAGTTTACTAGGTTTAATAATATTCAATCGGAAGGCATTTTTGTTTTTTTCAGTTATGACTTCTGGAGAAGTTCTAGAGACATTCATTTTAATTCTAAAGAACAAATTTAATGAGAGATCTAATTGGAAATAGCGAGAAAATTTTGAACTGCCGTCGATTTTTTGCTAATGTTTATATGATGTCAAACATTGAAATCTCATGTCAGGGAAATCTCATCTTTTTTTGCTGGTTGTATATAACATCAGACTTTTTATAAGATGCTTATGTCCAGGTGGATTTTTAAATTTTTAGTGTTTATAACTGTGATTTGTTTTTAATTTATTAGCTTAGAAAATTGAAGAAACAGCATTTTAGCTTAAACTTGCTGATCTGTAAAACAAAGCCAAACAGTATATTCCCTATATATTTTTAAAGATATGCAAATTATTGGAAAGCTCACTCTGCAGTGTATATTTTTTAGAGATTTGGTTTAAGAAATTTAATGTGCAAAATAATAAATTTCTTATTTGTGTGTCTGATGCTGTCAAAGACTAAAGAATATTAGACAAAATCTAAGGTGCTTCACAAAAATCCTAATGAAATATACATTTAAAAAAGGACTTTTTAAGAGTAAAGATTATTAGAAAGCACCAATGAAAGAAACTGCCTGTTGGTGTTATGAAGCCTCAAGATCCCTGTGAATGTAAAAACACCTTTTTAAAGGAGCTTTTTGAATCTGACATTTCAAAGTAATTAGAATTTTGTTTATTATTATTTTGATGACATTTCTTTTATTAATATTATTTTCATCATGCTACAGAAATATTAGAATCCACACTTTTTTTCAACAATAATTTGACTGTTCTCAGAGTAGATTTACATAAAAGCAACAATATTATTAATTTAAAAATTTATTCATGACATTTTTTAAATTTTATGTTTCTCAATCAAATATTTTGCAATATTGTTTCAAGTTATGAATGAAACTGTCATAAGTAAATATACACTCATGTCCAAATTTATCTTTTCATACCCCAAAAAATAATATTCAATGAAATATCCAAACAAAGTAATCCATGTTTGCAGGATCCACATTTTATTACCTTTTTTATTGTTTCATGCTACAATTATATATCATATGCAGTGCTCTGGAAAAATTTCCCTTGTATTTATGTGTCATAATTTTTGCATAATTCAAGAAAAATTCATAAAATTATAGTTCAAATTCTGAGAAATCAGTGAATTTATGCATGTAAAGGTAATTTTGGACATGTGTGTAGTTCTTCTATGAACAGTGAGCAATTTTTTGAGATTTGTTTCTAACTGTTTTTATATTCTGTTGATTTAAGTGCACTGATAGTCAAATTTATTATTATTACAGTTTCTATGAACAGTGAGGGAATATGAGATTTGTGTTTCTAATAATTTGTATAATTTGATGATTTAAATGTATTGATAATGAAGTTTATTATTATTATTACAATCGAACTTATTTATTGTAAGCTCTGATTTAACAAGAGTTAAATTTAATGAAGATTTTTTTGAAAATAGTTGTTAATATTGAAGAGTCTGTTATAAAACCAGGGGAGTAGCAATTAAAAAATCACGGGAGGGGGCTCAAAAAATTTCATTTTAAAAAAAAGTACTTAAAATTAAAAAAAAAAATAAAATAAATTTAATGATAATATAATTCATTTAATGTTAATATAATTAATGATAATTCATTAATTATCAATACTATTTACAATAAATCACTATTAATGAACATCTATAATACTTTTTTTTTTTTTTTTTTTTTTTAAAGGGTAATTATACTATATTATTTAATATTAAAATGAAATTTCCAGATATCCAATTCTCCCCCACCCCCTTTCCACCTTTCCTACACTCCTGTAGAAAATTCTTATTTCAATTTTGACTCAGATTTAGCAAAGATTTCATCAAGAAATGTTTTAAAAATTTCATAACTTATTTTTTTTCTTTACTAAAATTAATTTCAATTTTTTTTCATAGCAATATCCTCTCTAAAGGATTTATAAAGCTCTATTTTTTCACTTTGTTCTAAAATAGATTAAATAAATAATAAAAGTCAAGAAAGGAACCTCCTGCCTCTGTGTACAGCTTCCTCTCATCGGGAGTCACAAGTACGCTGAACTGTGAATTTCTCTAAATGCTGCTCGACAAATTGACTGTTTGCATCTAAAATCAAAATAAATTTTAAGTTTTTTTTTTTTTTTTTTGTCTAAATGAAGTAAAATAAAATTTATGTCATTGTTACAATTTTTATATTATTTATGTATTAAATTTTTATTTTGGGTCAAAGTTTTTACGAGCACTCAAATTAAGTGAGTAAATTGTGCTGTGTTTCTTCTTCATTCGAAATAAGTTCGATTGTATTGCTTTATTAATTGTTTTGCTAATTAAATATACTGCAGATCAAAATTTAAAATAAAGTACTCTAAGTTTGCCTACAATTACATAAGAAAGCAATTATTACTAAATAATTAATGTCTCCCTCCTCCTTTTTTTTTTTTTTTAAGCTACAATTTAATAAAATAGCCCATAATTAAAATATTTCAATTAAAATAGCACATTTTAGATAAAATTAATATGTATTTTTTATTATTATGGTATGGCAAACATAAATGTGTTATAAACAAGTAAATAAAATGTGCATCTTATTTTACAATGTGTATAATTTAAATGATATTTTTGAAAATAAATAATAATAAAGATGTATATTACATACAACTCTATTGACAAATATTTTTTGCTTTCTTTCTAGTGATGAATTTGCCAGTGAGGTTGTAATAGGAGATAACAAACAAAAAAACTGTGAAAGTAATAATGTGTTGTATGATAAGAAAAGGCATATTGTGCAAGATTTCACTGGAAATAAGGATGCTTCAGAATTGGAGATTGCTCAGGATGGAATTTTAGCTCCCAGTACAAACTATACAGGCTATATATTAATTAAAGTTCAAGGACCGAATGATACTGTAAGTTTTACTTTTATTACGTAGGATAATACAGTGTTTTTATTTTCAGTTAGTGACACTTCTTAAATTCAGTAAAAGTGTTCTGTAGCATTCAATTAAGTATTTACCAAATAAAATATTGTATGTTCTGTTATTGACCATAGGTAAATTTTTTTTTTTTTTTAAATGATGTATTAAAAACAATTTTTAATAGTCTTGTTATACAACTGAAGCATTGTAACATCCATGAGCAGGTATATATCAATATACACAAGTTGAGAATCACTAATTTAAGATGTGAGCATCTGTGTAGTATAGAATAAAACCAATCCTTAAAACATTAACATTAGTATTGAATTTTTTCTAGCCTGTGGCTATGTTTACAAGTTAGTGTTAAAATAGCTACAGAGTAGAGCCGTAACTAGTAAATTGGGGGCCTCGGGGCAACAAAGGAATATGGATCCCCAATCTTTATTGTTTCTCTGATAATCGTAGATGATATTGTATCCCTTTAATTCAAATTTTATAACCAAGTGACTATTTATTTATTTCTTACATTAATAAGTAATTTCTCGTTATGTAGTTGATTTTTTACCGTGTTTTTATTAACTTCGATTCTTGTTTGTTTGTCCAGTATAAATCTTGCAATCGATTTTTAACTAACTTCCCGGCTAGCTAGATATTTGAAACTTTCTCGGATAGCTCAGAACACAGTGACAATACATTTTTTTAACACTTTTAGTCAACTGTTTCAGGTCCCTACTTCCTTCAGCAGCATTTATATGATTCGGCAGAAAATTTATTTAACTGACTTCCCGACTAGCTAGACCTTTGAAACTTTCAGAATAGTTCAGAACACGGTGAAAATGTATTTTTAAAATACTTTTAGCCAACTGTTTTGGGTTCCTGCTGCCTTCGGCAGCGTTATCAGTACAAAGCTTGCAATCGATTTTTAACTAACTTCCCGACTATCTAGACATTTGAAACTTTTATAATAGCTCAAAACACGATAACCATTAATTTTTTTTTAATACTTTTAGCTAATTGTTCCGAGTTCCCACTGCCTTAGGTAGCGTTTATATGATTCAACGGGAAAAACTTTAAAACATGGTATATAAAAAGTTCTTTTTATCTTGTAATTATTACATATTTAATTTATTGAAATTTTGTATGCTTAATGGGCTGTTCCCACCTGACCAGTGGCGGATCTGGGAAAAAAAAAAAAAAAAAAAAAGTACTGACATTCACAATTGAATATTACAGTTGTAAACTTTTCATTGATCTGGAATGGCATCTTGAAAAATCTTAGCCCCCTCCCAAAAGTTAAGTTCTGGATCCGCCACTGCACCTGACGTCAGAGGTCACACGATATAGTTGTTTCAAACGAAGAGCAGACGAAATCTTTTATATTTTTCCATAGTGATTGTTGAAATAGAACATTTTTTATTCTTATTTTTGGTCAACCAGATTTAATCTGTGTTATTTTTTATTCACCATTTTTTATATCATTATTCATCTTCCATTTTTTTTCTTTTGCTGTATACATTTACAATCATCATGTAGTTTATATTTGTTATTAATGTTGATTGAGAACATGTTAAGTACTCTGATTTTTGGTACTTAAATCATTAACAGTGCAACATTGTATGGTGTAAAGCCATTTTAGACAGTAACTAAGTTAATTAATTTGGTGTAACACCTTTACGCGATTAAGTTTCACTGAAAACATTTTAAATTTATTTAAAGTTATAATCCATAAACATTCCACAAGAACAAGTTATTTATTACTAGATCAGTTAATGTAACAGTTACACTAACATACAAAATTCAATTCTTACATCTGAAAATAAATATATAAAGTGTTTTTCAAAAAAATTATTAAACTTAGAAGTACATTTATTCTACTGTTTACAAATGCGCAATATTACATTTACTTTATTTTATATTAAATTAATAGTTTCATTCTTAAGAACAGTATTTAACTGGATTCAATTCTTTGTTATTTCTACACTGCGTGATTTAGCAGTTGACACTGGGAAGAATCCATTTATTATCTGAATCAGTGAACAAATCTTCAAAAAACATGCAAATTATGGATTAAGTTTTATTTTCTTTATCTTATACATTGTTGCAATTGTGACAAGGGTGTAGCAGTTCAAAAATCATGGAAGGGGCTCAAAAAATTTCATTTTGAAAATTACTCAAAATTAGTCTTAACAAAATCAATTAATTAGATGTTAATTAGTATTTACTAATTATTAGTATTAATTATAAAATATTACCAATTAGGAGCATTTATAACACATTAATTTTAGTTTTAATTTGGTGATTATTTTATTTGGCATTAAAAGGAAATTTCGTAATAATCAATGGGGGGGGGACTTGAGCACCCTCAGCCCCTCCCTTTCCTACACCCCTGGATTGTGATGTAGTTTTTCCATTAAATTATGCATGTATGGGAACCATGGATAAAATTTTACTTTCTTAATTCCAGTACATTGTTTTAGTTATGGCATCATTTTCCTAAACAGGTTTGGGAAACTTGGTCCTAAACTATTATTAAGATAAAAGTAGCTGTAACAAGCACCGGAACATTGCCCCGGCACTTGTTACGGCCTGCTACAGTGGGCAATACATATATTTTTTACAGTTCAAATCAGTTTACTAAAAATTTCGAACACTATATTAGATTTCTTTCTATGTTTATTCAATTTGATAACATAACTTTCAGTTGTTTGTTGATATAATAGTTCTTGGAGCAGCAGCAATAAGAAAATGGCTTTATTTAACCACTTAACGTTCCAGTTTTTTTTAATTTGTTGTTAAAAAATGTCAGTTTTTTTGTGTCTTTTTAATTTTCATTAGTGACAGAATAAAATAACATAAGTAAGTTGACCATATACGATGTTTCTTCTACCCGAACAAAAAAATTGGAAATTTTTTTAAATGCATGAGCTAACTCGTTTTAGTGGAAAAAAACAAAAAATGAATGCCCGAGTGTACTCAGGCTAAAACGTTAAGTGGTTAAGAAACAGAATATTAAAAACTATAGTATTTTATTTCAGATTTCAGTACATGAAAACAGTAGATAGCTTCAATAATATTAATGTTTTTCATTTTTCCATATATATTTTGTAGTTTAAATAATAGAAACTACTATCATATAAGGCTAGTTTTACCCTCAAAATTGAGGAATTAAAATTGCTTAGAAGGCAATATTATGAATGAGTAAAATTCCTATTGTGACCAAACCAAGACAGAATTAAAGAGCATTATCAAAAGCATCAGATAGATAATATACAGGGTACAAAATTTGTGCAACAATACTCCCTGGGTCAAGATAACACTCTAGGGTAATGCTTCAAATTTTTTAGCAATTTCAATCTCCATTAAGTAACACTAGCAGGCTTCGCTGGGCACTATATTTAAAGAATTTCTTTTTAATTGAATAATTGAAATGTTTAAATAAATATATTTCGATTGGCGACTATTTTCTTCACAGTTTTAGTATGGGATCTCCTTGACAATATTAAATTTTTTGAACTTCTTGAATCTGTGTAACAAAATTATTATTAAAATGAATATTCTCGAAAACAGTCAAATAGATATGTTAATTCTTCGAATATTCTGGAAACAGTTGAAGCTGTTACTCTTACAGTAAAAGTCACTATTCGATGAATGGTCGAATCAGAGAACGCACGTAAGTTGTTTTCGCAGCAATCACTATAATGCATGTATGTATGCTTCACGCACATGAAAAAAAATCACTCTACATCGCAGTGCATGAATCAACACACGAAACACGGTTCCGCGGCAATCACTGTCACACATGTTAAAACCAAAAAACATCACTGGGCACCTTTACCTCGCTGTGCATGAATCTGAAAATGCACGGAACTCGGTTCCGCAGCAAACACTATCACACATGTTAAAACCTAAAAACATCACTGGACACCCTTACCTCACTGTGCATGAATCTGAAAATGCATGAAGCTCGGTTCCGCAGCAATCACTATCACACATATTAAAACCAAAAAAACATTACTGGACACCTCTACCTCGCTGTGGATGAATCTGAAAATGCACGAAACTCATTTTCACATCAATCACTGTCAAGCATGTTAAAAAAAAAAATACATCATTGGACACCCCTACCTCAAATCAATGAAAATCAAATAAACCAATCAAATCTCTCATAATTCCTCATAACGTAGCTCTTGTTCAACGTAAAATACACTCAAATCAATGAAAATCAAATAAATCAATCAAATATTTCGTAATTCCTCATAACGTAGCTCTAGTTCAACATAAAATACACTCAAATCAATGAAAATCAAATAAACCAATCAAATCTCTTGTAATTCCTCATAACGTAGCTGTAGTTCAATGTAAAATACACTCAAATCAATAAAATACAAAAAAACCAATCAAATCTCTTCTAATTCCTCAAAACATAGCTCTAGTTCTATGTAAAGTACACTCAAATCAATGAAAATCAAATAAACCAATCAAATCTCTCGTAATTCCTCAAAACGTAGCTCTAGTTCAATGTAAAATACACTCAAATCTACGAAAATCAAATAAATCAATCAATCATCTCGTAATTCCTCATAACGTAGCTCTAGTTCAATGTAAAATACACTCAAATCAATGAAAATCAAATAAACCAATCAAATCTCTCTTAATTCCTCAAAACGTAGCTCTAGTTCAATGTAAAATACTTTCAAATCAATGAAAATCTAATAAGCCAATCAAATCTCTCCTAAGATTCTCCATTCTGCGTCATTATAGAAATGAGAAGTTTTATTTTCATATTTTTATTAATTAAAAGAAAAATAATCAAAAATTCGAAAATCTGATTTTGATGTGCACAATGACCCTTCGGAGGGCACCTTTACGTTAAATCACGTGACTGTCCGATCTACTGTTTTCGAGAATAGTGAAATATGCGTAAATACATACAAATATTGCTCACTTAATAGTATAAGATGAGTTTTTAGTCCCACTGTTACCAACATTCATTCCTACCACTGCAAAATAGATTCTCTCTGCACTATTGCTATCTATGGTAAGGATAGAAACAATCTTCTGATGAGAACAATTTCAGTAAATGATATTCAAATTGATGTTGTGTAAAAAAAAAAATGCTGGACAATTTGAAGTTATATGTGCATAGTCTACCCTTAGAAGTACAACCAAAAATACTTTGCAATAAATTTCATTATTTAAACTCATACATTCCTATTCCGTGTTATTTCTAATGTATTTGAATATTTTAGTGTGTTCCTGTAAACCTTGGTACTAATCATATTTTCTTTCTTCCAATAGCATGTTTATATGCATATAAATAATAAATGTCAATTTCATTATGTATTGTTTAGTACTAAGCAATTATGCATTATATTATTACAATACATTAAATATGGTTTATAGAAATACCTTTTGTAGAATGAAACATACATTAGAAGTCTTTTGGGTTGTTGCAAAATTTTGTATTGCAAAATACATTGAATACTAAAAAAAAATCCAAATCCTTCATATTCCAAAGTTTTATTATTTTTAATCTAGCCATGTGCATCTTAAATAAATAATGTACATCGATATACAGAATAATTAGAATAGTGGTTTATATAGTCTAGATCAGGGCACGAAATTTCAATTCAGATGACACTCGCCGGAAAAAAAGTTTTACTCGCCACAAAATTGGGTTGTCATTTTTCTTATTTTTTACACATTTTGGTTTTTTTTTCCCTAACCAGGGGTCTGTCTAGGGGGAAAACTGGGTGTTTATGGACCTTTCACAAAATTCCAGGCTAAAAAAACGGACCCTTCACAAAATTCCATATTCATAAAACGGACCTTTCACAAAATTCCATACTCATAAAACATACCCTTCACAAAATTCTATACTCATAAAACGGACCCTTCACAAAATTCAATTCGGAGGTAAAGAAACTTTTCCCGAAATTTTTTGGAAAAACAAAGCATTTATAAAATAATACCAAGCAAAAACATCTGCTCAGCAATATATAAACATTGCATCCCATCAATTTTCTCTTATGTTCTCGTACTAGTCACTATCATTACTACATGACAATAAAACCACGCCTCCATTTCTCGCGGAGTCCACGCTGATTAGTAAGGGAATGACGTCAAACACGATAATGGGTGTGGCGTACCTTTCCTTGATGTGACGAAATTTTTCTGTGGAAAATTACATAAATATTTTGGCAACATCTTTTGCCGCGTTGTGTTTGTTTTTGTTTAGTTTGTAATTCTTTAGTATGTGGTTTGTAGAGTAGCATAGCTATAGAAGTGTGATTTTGTAATTTTGTCAATAATTTGATCCCTTCTATTTAGTAAAGATGAAGCGAGGCCGGCCAGTTATGGGAGTAAATTCCCGTTATTCGGACTATTACGTTAAAAAAATACATTCAAATTACGTTGCTCCTCTTTTATTGATTGACTGATAACAAGGTACAGAAAGATTAGGGCTTCTGTCTAAATAATTTGAGTATCATTTGAAATTCAGGTGTTTTTTTTTTTTTTTTCTGAAACACTAGTTTTTTACCTATGAGTTATAATGATCCATTAAAAGTATAAGCATATATATTAGGATTGTCCCCCGGGATTATAAAAAGGGCAATGTGCAGCTAATGAAAAAGCGTTTTCTAGATGTATGTGGGCAAGTTTTGGATTCTTAAGATCTCATTTAATATTTAAAATCCAGACATTTATTTTAAAATTTCGATTTTAAGTACAAATAAAAGAAAAACTTTCAAACATTAACTTTCTTTACAACTTAATTTTGCTTGTTACTGATATATGAACGACTGTTGATTGTTATGCACAATACATTACATTTATTTATATTTATAACATATCTTCAATTTGAAGGTTATTTTCAATAAAAGGCAAAGGTGCAACTTTTTTAGATTAAGGGCAAGAAGGGTGTCATTTTTTCAGACAAAGGGCAGGCAGGGCACAGCACCCTCCTGCCTGCTCTAGATGAAACATATATACATATGTGTGTGTGTGCAGATTAAATCTGTGAAATAAATTTTCACAAAAATAAAAATAATAACTATGTCAGAAAAAAATTTCACAAAAATAAGAAAAATTCACAAAAATAAGAAAATTTTTCACAAAAATAGGACCCTGGGAAAAAAAACCTGGACAGACCCCTGCTAACTATTTAAAAGGCTTTTACAAATACAGTTGAGGATCTATAATCCGCATACCCATAATTCTCAATTATCTATAATCCACACTCACTTTGCAAATGTAAACAAAAGATTTTGCAGTAACGAAAATCTGATATTTTTGGATGTATACGAGAAAATATGTTAATTCACATACTAAAATAAAAAAAAAAAAAAAAAAAAAAAAAGAGTGTAAAATTTAATTTAGATATACATAATTAATTTTCAAATGAAAAGAAATAATTATACTTTTATTGCCTTTATACTTTTTTAGCGAATCCGAACGTCGTCTGAATAATATTCAATTAGTGATCAAACAAAACACATGCAAGTACAGTTTTCTAACTCCTGCCAGTAACAGCATTGTGTATTGGTTGAAAAAAAAAATGACATCATATGAGTTGGTGGGATTGTGTATTTTCACAGATGTTTAAGGACTGTTAGTGTAAATGTTCTTTTAGGGTGGTATTTCAAAAATACACAAAACTATTTAAGGAAAAATTTATACCAGCATTTGTTTTGAAGATAAAATCTACAATGCAGTCATTAAAAACTGCACATTGCAAGTATCTGGCTGCATACTGTTAATCACTGTCCAGAAGTAGGAGTACAGTTTTTAATGAATTACTCATTTAAGGGTTTCAATTATATATTGCTTCTACTTCATTAAATAAATTTTATTGTTTTATATATCAGTATTACCTTCATTACATTGTATAAAAACAAACAATTATAATCCTAGCTTCATTAAATAAAGTTTACAGTTTTATGTACCTTATACTAATTCATATAGCGAGGAAATGGCATCAATGATCTATAATTTGCAAAAATCCATAATCCGCACAAGTTCTAGAACCAAGGTGTGCGGATTAAAGATCTTCAACTGTATGTCAAATTATGTGTATTAAAAGTGTGTCGTATATCATCGTGTTTCATAATCATCTATAATTAAAAATCATTATAATGTATTTGAGATTTGAAAAAGATTGTAATATTTAATAACACAAATACAAAGAGTCATTAAAGAAAAAAAAGAAGGAAAAAAAAAATTTCTTTGTCAAACAGTATCCTGTGAAAATCTTTTTATTATGAAAGATTAAGCTTCTTTATTTATGTGTTTATTTACTTAACTTTTGTATTAGAAATATAATACGAAACGTCCATTTTATTAGTTTCCCATCATACTATAGGTATGGGGAACTTAGGTAATTGTGAAAATCTTTGACCTCGGTTTTTTGAGTTTTTTACACGTTTTCAGGCGTGAAGAATCCGAAAATGACAAAATTTGTATGGTATCCGTCTGTATGGTGCCTGTTAGTGTGTTAGTCCGTTAGTAAGTTTGTTAGTCTGTGTACACAATATCTCAAGAACAAATAGTCGCAGAGAAGTCAGATCAGTTTTAAAATATTACTTTCGACACTGGCAAAAACCTTATTCATTTGCAACATTCGAATTAATAAACTTCGTAAGATATTAGAAATTTACGATTTTCTTAACACGGGAGAATAGGGCATACTTTCCCTTAAGCGTGCATTAAATGGAAATTTTTTGCTGAACAAATGTGAGACCAGTTTTAAAATATTAGTTTTGAATTCGGAATGAACATCATTAACTATAAACATGCTACTTTGAAAGTTTTGTAAGTTATTGGAAATTTACGAATTTCTTAACATGGCAGAATAGGGCAAAATTTCACATAAATGTCAATCTTAAGGGATATTTTCATCGTAAAGATGTCAAAACCACTTTTGAAATATTGTTTAGGATGAATATCATAGACTATGATTTTTCTAATTTAAAAAATTCGTAAGTTATTTGGAAATTACGATTTACTTAACATTGCAGAATAAGGCAAAATTGAGCATAAACGTCCATTTTGAGGATCATAAATATATCAGACAACTTCAAAATAACATTTATGATACTTGTTTGAACATGATTGATTACAAATATTCTAATAGGAAAATTTCGTAAGTTACTCGTAATTTAAGATTTTCTCAACATAACAGAATTTTTTTTCATATAAATAGAAATTTTGAGAATTATTGCATTGGAAAATGTAGCATGAAAACTAAACAACGGAATTGACTCTCATAAAATAAATTAATAGATTAGTATAACATAAATATATCAAAGTGAATGGTGGATAGCCTATTAGGCGGAGATTTCATTTTGTCACTGTGTCAAATGGTGTAATTCATTTCTCTTAACATGATTATAATATGTCTCGCACTAGAAATTTATGAGACATAAATATGATGGGGAACTTAGCAGAGTTCACCTATGCCAACTAGTTTTTGTAATCAGATGGAATATCGATATGTGTATAACATGTTCATTATTGCCATTTGAGCCTCTTTGACCTCGGTTTTTTGAGTTTTTTACACGTTTTCAGGCGTGAAGAATCCGAAAATGACAAAATTTGTATGGTATCCGTCTGTATGGTGCCTGTTAGTGTGTTAGTCCGTTAGTAAGTTTGTTAGTCTGTGTACATAATATCTCAAGAACAAATAGTCGCAGAGAAGTCAGATCAGTTTTAAAATATTACTTTCGACACTGGCAAAAACCTTATTCATTTGGAACATTCGAATTAATAAACTTCGTAAGATATTAGAAATTTACGATTTTCTTAACACGGGAGAATAGGGCATACTTTCCCTTAAGTGTGCATTAAATGGAAATTTTTTGCTGAACAAATGTGAGACCAGTTTTAAAATATTAGTTTTGAATTCGGAATGAACATCATTAACTATAAACATGCTACTTTGAAAGTTTTGTAAGTTATTGGAAATTTACGAATTTCTTAACATGGCAGAATAGGGCAAAATTTCACATAAATGTCAATCTTAAGGGATATTTTCATCGTAAAGATGTCAAAACCACTTTTGAAATATTGTTTAGGATGAATATCATAGACTATGATTTTTCTAATTTAAAAAATTCGTAAGTTATTTGGAAATTACGATTTACTTAACATGGCAGAATAAGGCAAAATTGAGCATAAACGTCCATTTTGAGGATCATAAATATATCAGACAACTTCAAAATAACATTTATGATACTTGTTTGAACATGATTGATTACAAATATTCTAATAGGAAAATTTCGTAAGTTACTCGTAATTTAAGATTTTCTCAACATAACAGAAATTTTTTTCATATAAATAGAAATTTTGAGAATTATTGCATTGGAAAATGTAGCATGAAAACTAAACAACGGAATTGACTCTCATAAAATAAATTAATAGATTAGTATAACATAAATATATCGAAGTGAATGGTGGATAGCCTATTAGGCGGAGATTTCATTTTGTCACTGTGTCAAATGGTGTAATTCATTTCTCTTAACATGATTATAATATGTCTCGCACTAGAAATTTATGAGACATAAATATGATGGGGAACTTAGCAGAGTTCACCTATGCCAACTAGTTTTTGTAATCAGATGGAATATCGATATGTGTATAACATGTTCATTATTGCCATTTGAGCCTCTTTGACCTCGGTTTTTTGAGTTTTTTACACGTTTTCAGGCGTGAAGAATCCGAAAATGACAAAATTTGTATGGTATCCGTCTGTATGGTGCCTGTTAGTGTGTTAGTCCGTTAGTAAGTTTGTTAGTCTGTGTACACAATATCTCAAGAACAAATAGTCGCAGAGAAGTCAGATCAGTTTTAAAATATTACTTTCGACACTGGCAAAAACCTTATTCATTTGGAACATTCGAATTAATAAACTTCGTAAGATATTAGAAATTTACGATTTTCTTAACACGGGAGAATAGGGCATACTTTCCCTTAAGTGTGCATTAAATGGAAATTTTTTGCTGAACAAATGTGAGACCAGTTTTAAAATATTAGTTTTGAATTCGGAATGAACATCATTAACTATAAACATGCTACTTTGAAAGTTTTGTAAGTTATTGGAAATTTACGAATTTCTTAACATGGCAGAATAGGGCAAAATTTCACATAAATGTCAATCTTAAGGGATATTTTCATCGTAAAGATGTCAAACCACTTTTGAAATATTGTTTAGGATGAATATCATAGACTATGATTTTTCTAATTTAAAAAATTCGTAAGTTATTTGGAAATTACGATTTACTTAACATGGCAGAATAAGGCATAATTGAGCATAAACGTCCATTTTGAGGATCATAAATATATCAGACAACTTCAAAATAACATTTATGATACTTGTTTGAACATGATTGATTACAAATATTCTAATAGGAAAATTTCGTAAGTTACTCGTAATTTAAGATTTTCTCAACATAACAGAAATTTTTTTCATATAAATAGAAATTTTGAGAATTATTGCATTGGAAAATGTAGCATGAAAACTAAACAACGGAATTGACTCTCATAAAATAAATTAATAGATTAGTATAACCAGTGGCGCCGACTATGTGGGGGCTCGAGGGCTCGAGCCCCCCCAGAAATTTTGAATACTGATTCCCTATTAAACAAGAAAATCTTTCCTCTATTTCTTATTTAGTCTTTTACCAAAATCATAGCTGTAAAGTAAGGTTGTTGCAATTCAAAATAGACATAAATCGACTAAAAAAAAAAGAAAGAAAAACAAGAAAGGCTGAAAGTCTTTGTATGGGGCGCGCGGGGGGGGGGAGTTCAGAGGAAGATGATTCCCTTTGCTGTGCTATGGAAATCCCAATTACTTATGGTTTGTGCATGAGGAGCAAAAGTTTTCAGAAACATCGATGCAAAGTAATATAACTATTTTCACAAAAGTTACTGCCATATTGTTATTACATTTTTTATTTTAATTTAATTTTATTAATATTTTATATGCTTGATGCTACTCTCTTCCCTAAATTTAAGTGAAAATAATTTTTAAAAAGATTTTTGAGATGTTTAATTCGCCTTTTTTTTAAAAAAAAAATTATTTATATTTGCATTTTATTTATTTGGTTGCTTCTTTTTTCCCTTGGCATTTTTAAATAAAATTGAACTTTTTTGGGTGTAAGTCATGAATTTATAAACAATAAGAGGTATATAATATTGCCCACTCCCCCTTTTTTATGAAACTTTTTATTTTAGGAAAATAAAACTTGATAATCTTGTGTGTCACTCATAAAATTAAATTTTATGGCCTATTGGAGTTGTGCCATGTTCAAATTTGTCACTTGATATAGCTGCTCTAATGCAGACTCGGTGACCTTGCCAACATAAATTATGTGAGAAATGCCGGACTGTTTATCAGCCAGGGTAGCTCAGTGGTTAGAGCATCCGCGCGTTAAACGGAACGGCCCGGGTTCGATTCCCGATTCTGTTATTTTTCACATAGTTGGTAAAATATCAGCCTTCTACTCCATTCTATCAAAATTTAATTAAAGATAGTTTATGAAATTTTAACATTTTAAGTAAAAATGAAGAGTAAGAACAAATATTAATTTTAAAACTTAAAGAGAAGATATAGCAGAAATTATTTCGAGATTCTGCCTTTCCCCGCCAATTTTAACTTAACATAATCACAATATTGTTTTCAAATTGAAGTGGCTGATGGCCGTATTATCCCAGAGACCTCCCTGCTATTCTTAATTTTGTTTTATAAATTCGATTTACATAAACTAAATGGCAAAGATTATGATGGCATTTTCAGGACCAGTTTTAGGGCCCTTTGCTACTCAGGGCCACTCTGGCACGTGCTCCTATGTTAATCAGGCCGTTGTTTGTGTGTGCATAAGCGTGGGTGCATTTGGGTAAGCGTGTGTGCATTATTATACCAAATTTGATGACCTTGTATTAGAAATATGATCCTCCTCCCCCCCCCCCCACACACAAAAAAAAAAAATCCTGGCTATGGCTTTGGTTCGAGCCCCCCCAGAAATTTTTCAAAGTCTGCGCTGCTGAGTATAACATAAATATATCGAAGTGAATGGTGGATAGCCTATTAGGCGGAGATTTCATTTTGTCACTGTGTCAAATGGTGTAATTCATTTCTCTTAACATGATTATAATATGTCTCGCACTAGAAATTTATGAGACATAAATATGATGGAGAACTTAGCAGAGTTCACCTATGCCAACTAGTTTTTGTAATCAGATGGAATATCGATATGTGTATAACATGTTCATTATTGCCATTTGAGATAGCCATTTCGGAATACATTTTTCGATAAAATCATTACTTACACATCATTACAAGTGCAAATCATTCGTGTTTCAGTAAAAAACCAGAAAATATGAACTTTTTTTTTTTTTTTTTTTTTTTAATTATTCGACAAAATAAACATAAGCAGTATTTTTAAAAGGGCTTGAGCTCATTTTCATGTGACAATACCGCATAGGCAAACTTTCGTATATCTCTTCTCTCGGATAATGGGCGACGGGCAAAGAGGCTCTCTGCTTGTCTATTCTCACTCTGTTTGAGAAATAACAGTGGGAAAACTAAACTGCCGAAAAGATCAAAACTTTTATGTATGCACTAAGCATTTTTCCTTTCCCAGGCTGGAGCAATCTCGGGCAGCGCATACACGGATTCGGCTCTCTGAGAATCTAAAAAGCAGAGGTTAAATATGAGTTTATAAGAAGAGTTTGCCATATTTAAATCTATAAAAAGAATCTTTTCTGTCACCGTATCATGTAAAAATTCTATCTAGAACTAGACCAAATTTTTATTCTCCACAGTAAAAATTCCACTCGCCAATGGCGAGCAGAAATTTTGCGCCCTGGTCTAGATGGTATGATCCATGGTCCAACATACCCCCTAAAACATGGACCCAAGGTTCCATACATCCACATATTTCAAAAATCTACTAATAATTTTTTTCTTCATTATGAAAACTAATCAAATTACAAATAATTATTAAGTCTTAGTGCCAATTACTCCGATATTCTAAAAATTACTCCTGTTTTTATTATATATATTCCTAATTTCTGATTTTTCTATAAAAACTTCGATTTATTTATTTATTATTTTTCTTTTCCCTTTTTTTATTGTTGATCTACACAAGTTATTTTATTTATTTATTTTTTTATTTAAACTCATTTTTGCTCATATGAAAGCAGCAAGGAAAGCAAAGTCTGTAAAATATCAGCATTTTATGGTATTTTGTAGTCGTATATCAATTCACACACTGATTGAATATTGTTCTATAGAGTTTGTACCCACTCTGATTCATCCTTTTTGCTCTTGTTTCAAAGAGCAGAGTTTTTGCTCATACTCCATACTAATTGAAGAAAAAACAAGGACAAAAAATCATGCAGTACACATTGATTATTAACACTTTTGAACCGTACGTACTTGTTTAACTTTCAATATTCTTTGCCTACGGTATCACACAGCAGACAAATAAAAAGACCGAAAAATATATAGCTTGACTAATTGAATTTAAAACCACTCTTAGACATTGTTGGAATGTGTTTAAAAGGCTTAACGCAAAAGAAAATCCGGCAGTTAGATATATTTTAGTGTAGCCCTGTAAATCTGAAGGTTAATCATATCATAAATAATAAGAAAGCGCCACAGAACTGGTGTTTTAAAGCAATAAGTACAAAACTTTGAATAAACACCATAAAATGCAACAAACTCGCAATAATTGTTTTGGGTCGAAAGAACACATGACCCTTCGTCAAGCGAACAAAGTAGGCATGAGTGCTGCAATCAAAGCCGCAACACACAAAAGCTTTGATTGCAACACTCATGCCTGTTTGTTCGTCTGACGAAGGGTCATGTATTCTTTCAACCTGAAACAATTGTTGCTAGTTTATTGCATTTTATGATGTTTATTCAAAGTTTTGTACTTATTAATCATACCATATTCTATACAAAACGTTATTTTAGAATATTGACAATACATGTCAATGTCTGTATGATTTTTACAGTTAGAAAGTTATTTAAATGTGATTCTTAAAAATGTCTGTCCTAAAATGCAATGTATTGCCATTTATTTTATTTTTTTTTACTGTTCCTGTAAACAAACTAGTTGTATATTACCTATTAATACCATTTTAAATAGGGAACATTCCATAGAAAACTTCATTAATATATATCATTTTTTAAAAATTGTGAAGATATTTACGGATGTTGGAGGCAGGAGATAGACAGATAGAAAGAAAGACAATTGGACAGGCAGATAAACAAATTAAAATCTTATTCACAGTTAAAAATTGTTAGAAAGGGTTAAAAATGCTTAATGTAATTGAAAGTACAATTCTGGTAAATTTTTATTAATAGCTCTGAATGTAACTGAATATTTTGTGTGGTCTTGTAAATCTAATACTAATCATACTATATTCTATAGAAAGCAGTCTTTTGTTCATATGAATAACATATTTCAATTTCATTAATCTTTGTGCAAAGTAAAGTTATTAATGTTTGGTTTACAGAAATAAATCTCATAGAACACAATGCTTTGGAATAATTTTGAGTGCCCCTATACATAAACCAGTGATAGTATTTACTCCATTTTACATAGGAATAGGAAACATCCGATAGTGAACTTGAATAACATATTTCAATTTCATTACGGCAATACTTTGGAATACTTTTGGGTGTCCCTGTACACAAACCAGTGTAGAGGTATTCACTCCATTTTCAATAGGGGACATCCGGTAGTGAACTTGAATAACATGTATCAGTTTCAAGAAATTCTATAAATATTTGCAGGAGGTAGAGTCAGAGTGTGGACAGACTGATGGGCAGATGAACAGACAGATACACAAATTGAAATCATATTCACACTGAAAATTTGTTAGAAAGTGTTAAAAACACTTAATATAAATGAAAGTGCAATTCCAGCAAATTTTTATTAATAGCTCTTAATGCAACAGAATATTTTTGCATGGCTCTGTATATCTAGTGCTAATCATACTATATTCTATAGAAAACATTTTTTTCTGCATATGGATAAAATATTTCAATTTCATTAAGCTTTGTGCAAAATATAGTTATTAAAGTTTGGTTTATAGAAATACCTCTCATATAACGCAATGCTTTTGAATACTTTCGAGTGTCCCTGTATACAAACCAGTGGTGGTATTTACTCCATTATGTATAGGAAACATCCGATAGTGAACTTTTATAACATATTTCAGTTTCATTAAGATTTGTATACAGTAAAGGTATTAAAATATGATTTATAAAAATACCTTTCGACACAAGGCTTTGGAAAACTTTCGAGTGTCCCTGTACACAAATCAGTAGAGGTACACACTCCATTTTCAATAGGAAGCATCCGATAGTTAACTTGAATAACATATATCAGTTTCAAGAAATTCCATAAATATTTACGGAAGTTAGAGATTGAATAGACAAACAGATGGGCAGACAGATCGAAGTCATTAACACTTTTCAACCTTGTTTAAATTGTTAAAAAAGGAGGGGGATTCACTTTATTCATTCAGTACCTAGATTACTGAATTCACTCGGTATCATTGTAAAAAATATTTGTAGTGTTTTAAATACCGTGATTTGTTCTTGTAAATATATTTTTCATTTGTTTATCCTGAATGGAGCATGGGTTAACAGTAAAATCTAATTTTTCTGGAGATTAGAAAATTCAAATTGAATTTTCTGAAACACCTAACTATATATATATATATTTAATCAAAATTGGTCAAGCAGTTTCCTAGAAAACCAGGTTTTTGCTATATTTTGTTCCAGGCAAAGCACAGGACACAAGTGAATGCTAATTTTCAAGAAGATAGATCAGATTGGTTTTTCATCTCAAATAAATCTCTAACAGTATATTTTCTTTCAAAATTATTTTGCCAATTTCTAAGAAAACGAAGTTTCTGCGATGTTTTTTCCAGATTTAGTTAGTGCAAGTTTTCAGTTACCATGCCTCTAGTTGAGGATGGGTATTTGATATCAAAATGTCATCTGAAAAACACACTAACTTAATTTTTTTTTTTAAATCATATAAGTACTTTAAAAGGAAATAGTCTCTCCCTGTCACTTTTTTCCAGGGTGCTGCACAAGTTACTGGTGGACGCTAATTATTTTGAAGTGGAGGGCAATTTCAGATTGAATTGTAAATTCAAAAAGACCCTAAATCTAACTTTTTTCAAAATCATCCAAGAGGTTTCTAAGAAAATAAAGCTTCTGCCATATTTTATCATAGGTAAAGTGAGGGCTAACATTGGACGCCAATCTTAGCAAAAAAGCAGAGAAGTCAGATAGGTTTCTTCTCTTTTTTTTTTTAAAGAAAGAAAATCTTTAACGTTAAGTTTTTATCAAAATTATCACCTGTTTTTATCACTTGTTTCTGAGTTAAACTCACTATCTGCTATATTTTACAAAGAACATATAAAGGGTTAGCATCAAATACAAGTTTTTTTGAAAATAAGGTTAAGTCTAAATGATTTTTCACTGTGAAAAGCACTTAAACCCAAATATTCATGAAACTCTTTATATCCATTTCTGAGTAAACCCAATTTCTACCATACTTCGCAACCACCAAATAAAGAGTAACAGCAAATATGAATTTTGATGAAAAAACAAGATATTTTTTTTTGCTTTGATCATAAATAAGCTGTCTTTTCCCCCATCTGTTTGGTGAAACCAAATAATTTTATCTTTATTATTAAATTATTAATTTTTCCATGACTGTTAAATCATTCAATATATTAAAAAAAAAAATTAGTATAAAAGATGGTTTTTATTATTTTTATCCCAAAATTAAGTATTATGAATGAATTATTTGTTTTGGCATGTGTAAAAGGAATAAATGAGGTAAAGTTTCTATTAGTTTTATGTACACTTTTTGCAGAACAAATTTTGTTTTATCTATCAAGAGTGTATAACCCGTTTGTTAGTTTATTTAGTAGCAAAACTGTAAACACTGTAATTGTAATAAGCTATTGGATTTTTTTTTTTTTTAATACTGTTTTTAATCTTCTAGGTATTAACTAAAACAAGCCCATATTTTTCTCCAATTCTAACTGGTAAGTATACATATATTGATCCTTTCTTTATACTAATAATTGCTAATAATTTATAAATAAAATTTAACATTTTTATTCATTTTGTAATTTTGGATTTAAGCATGATTTTTTATTTTTGTAAAGTGTGTCATGTGTTATTTCTTTTTCAGATTAATACAAATAACCAACTAATATTAACAATAACCATAGTATGTACCTTATAATTAATTTTACTTTTGACGGTATTTTCCATTAATTTTCTCTTACTTTATAGTAATGAATTCTTACAATATATAGGCTAGGGGTTCTGCTGAAATTAATCTATTTTTGGTAATTTGTATCAGCTGAATTTATAAATACTATAATTAAAATGTGTTTTGCTAAATAAAGTTTGTTCTGCACGAGTATCCCAATCTTTACATGATTAATAAGTGACAGAAAAAAAAAAAAAAAAAAAATTGCAGTATTTAATTATTAGATTTAAAAGTTGAGACATCCTTTGCTTTTTACCATTCATTAGTTATGTTTCAATTTCTTGTTAAACTTTTTAACAAATAAAAGTACAGAATTGAGAAATCTTTGCTATCTTTCTCGAGAAAAATAAGTAGATAAAGATATATTAGTTCAGTACATTTGCACAGGTAAATAAAATCTTCCAAATATCTAGAATCTTTTAGAGATCTAGTAGATCTATATGTTCTACTAGATTCTTAAAAATAAAATTATCTTTAAAAAAGTAATTATTAATAAGTTAATATCAGAATACAATAATTGTTGTGGCTGTAATAATTTTCTACTCTAGTCTATTTAAAACTTATTAACAGAATTAATCAGTAATAATTTTGCCTCATAAAATGAGAAATTAAAAACATAAAATTCATATTAAAATAGAACTATAAGACATGTGTAAAGAGTGGGCAAAATACTAATATGTTATGATACAATAATATAATAATGCTTGATATTGAACTTTCTGTCTTTGTATTTTATGCAAGATGAAAATTAAAATGTGTAAAATTTAAACTGGATAACAAGGCTTGAATGAAATTAAATAACGTAATTTTATTTAAAAATTAAGTATAAAAATAAATATTAAAAACTGCTAAAAGAAATTTTAAGGAAATGCTAATATATAATCATACATTAAATTTGTTATAAAAATAATATTTTTAAAATCCAACTTAGATAATTTGAGATTTAAAAGAAAAAAGTTTTAAACATAACATTTTAAAATTAAATTTTCGACATTTTACATTGTGTTATTTTTAGGTAACTTCAAATTTTAAGTTTTAGTTCTAATATTTCCCATTTTAATTCTTCAAATTATAATAATCTATGTCTTTGATGCATGATATCAAGAACCATTACTATGCGCTCGTCTGCTATTTAGAATATTTAAATACAGTTAAATATTAAACTGAATATTCCTCATTAGATGATGTATGCTTTAAAAAATATTTTAATTTTGAGTGACTGAGACAAACTAAAAAAAAAAAATAATAATAATAATATAAACATAAAATAAATAAATAAAATAAAAATTAAGGTTGATAAAAATGTTGTATCTTTACTCTAAAATAAATTACACACATGTCTCTTGCTAAGCTTTAAAGATATAAAGTCTTGCATATATTTTAAAAAAATATTTTCTAGTAAATTTAAGAAATTTTATAAATAAAATTTTCTTATGGTATGCGTAGTCATAATTTTTGCAAAGATGAATGAAAACAATATATATTTTTATTGATATTTCAATTAAAATTTATGAGAAGGATAGTTTTTTTATTTAATACTTTGAATTTTAGTTTAGAATTATTTTGTTTTGTGTAACAATATTTTAATTTTTTTGCTGTTTTCATTTTGTACACAAGACAAAAAATTATATGATAGTTATTACAATCACTCATAAAAATGTTTTTTTTTTTTTTTTAATTATTATTATAAACTGATATTTATCTGTTCCTGCATTTAGTAGATTTTGTTTAAATACATTTATGAAGAAGGAAATAAACCTCACAATATATTTTGCATTGTTATTCTAGGATTACTAAGTTAGTGTACACAACATATTTTTTTCTTGGGAACAATTATCAAATCACCACAAACACTAGTTGATGACCTTCTCAATAGATAATTTGTTCATGCATTTGGCACTCGGTTAGTTGAAATAGCGTTGGGTGGCCCATTGACACATTAACTTTCCCCTTTGTAGGCATTTTATCTTTTACGTAGCTACAGTTAGCCCGCCATAAAAATAATTGAGTTCAACAGTAGTTTAAGTTAAATTTGCATATTGTCAGGGCCGTCGCTAGGTGTTCTGCCGCCCTCAGGCAAGCTTCAGTTTGCTGCCCCTTTATACGCTGAAACTTTGCTTAAACGAATTTTTATAACTCGAAATTTTCCGTTAGTCAAAGTTGTTAAAATGGTAACATCATTTTCCCTTCTTAGTCATTAAGACTTTGGTTTAACGAAATTTACGTGTATGTAACACCGTAACAAAATAAAATGTTGAAAAAAAAAATCCTTCGCACTAAGTTTTATTTAAAAAACCTTAGCATTTCCCTCTCACTTTCGCGTGTTGTCACTTTTTTAAAATCTGCAATTTTAAGTTGGCTAATCAAACATTGCATACAAAATGGTTTAAATTTAAATTGATTTAGTCACACGAAACTTTACATAGGTTTGTAAAATTAACAGAATATACGTTGTCGAATCTAATGGCCCACTAACGGCTGAGCGATTCTGCGCTCAAAGCTGGTAGATGAGAACTGCCAGGTTCGATTCCTGGTCGAACTCTTCCACCTAGTTGTTCGAAGTTTTCTATGGTTTTCTCTGAAACTCGCGTGAATACGGGCTAGGACCCTTTGAAAGACCTCCACGGAAGACATTCCACCCATATGCCTAGGACTCTACCGTTGTCAACCGGCCCCAAAAATCCTACATCCTATATCGTTGCTGAATCTATTGAAAACATTTTTATTATTTTTAAGCACCAAAAATAGCACTAAAATTCGAATAATATGTTTTAAGGAAAGTTATCAACATGTACGTAGTTATCCATTTCTAGAGTGAAAATGAAAGATTTCATCTATATTTATTGAAAACGTCATTTTACTAAAAGAAATTTATCGTTAAATTTATTTGATGAAAAACTTTTGAAATTGATATTATGTAAAATATTAGCGGTAATGTTGCATTAAATTTGTTGTTTTAATCCTTCATATATTGGCAGATAGTAACATTACAGAATTTATGACGTTCCAATGACATCATTTTTTAAATTGCTTGTCTTAAGCCAAAAATTTAATTATACTTTTCACTTGACATTTTTAGAGACGAATTTTATAACAGGAATGCGTATAAGTTGACTTCAATAATTCCTTTAAGATGGGTTGGTAATCAAATTTTCTCTTACTCCTTTTCTTTGTTATCGTACGGGATTTTTGTTGCTTCGGTATTAGAAGGATATCGCACTCAAAAATAAAGTTTTCAAATTCTGTTTTTTTTTTTTTTTTTTTTTTTCTTTTTAAACATATTACCTTTTATCTTAGAAAGTAATTAAAATAATAATGAATAAATAGATGAAAATAAGTTTAAATATTTCTTTTCGAAATTTCAAAATTAGAGACTTAAGTTGACTTTCTGAAATTTAGGGAGCAATTAATAAACAAATTTATAATAAATTTTCAATCATTAATGTAATATTTTTAGTTTTATATCCTATTTTATATTAGCCACCGATGGCTGACATGGCGCTCAACGTTTCAATTTTTATTGGTACTGCTTTTACTTTCGAGGTAAAACTTTCACTGAAATGTTTGAAGTATAACATGTTCTGCACACTCCTAAAGTTTCAAGATGATTCTTTCAGTGCTTAAAGATATATGACAAAATGTCTAGAATCTAGAATGGCTGACATGGCGCTCAACGTGTTAATTCTTAATTCTAATCTATGTCTATCTATCTATCTATCTATCTATCTCTCTCTATATATATATCTTTATATATATATTTCTTTTGTGCGTGTGTATGTCACTGAACTCCTCCTAAACGGCTGGACCGAGTTTAATGAAATTTTTTGTGTGTTTTCAGGTAGATTCGAGAATGGTTTAGATTTACAATTCAGTTCAATCGGATAATTGGATCAAAAGATATTAAATAAAAACTCCATTTCAACTTTAAAATGATTAAAAAGAAAAATATATTTGATGCCAAAATAAACAAAATTCACGTTTATTTTTTTTTCCGGAAATAAAATATTTTTAATTTCGCGTGATAAACAACAAAAATTAGAAAAAAAAAAAATAATATACTATGAAAAAATTCGCGTGTAAATAAATATTTTCATAGAGATACTTGGTATTAGCGGTATTAGCTTAAAATTTTTATTTAATTTAGTAGTACTTTTCTTTTCTACAGTAAAACAAAATTTTTCGTTTTAATTGATACTTTATATGTAACTTATAAAGGTTCTTTTATGTTTTCACCTTAATTGTAAATAGTTATAATTTCGAATTTATTATAATTTTTTATTTTTATTTTGTATATATCATAAAACAGTTTTTTTTTTTTTTTTTTGTATGGAACAGCTTTAGTTTGTAAAAATTTTAAATTTGGCACCGAAGTAGTACGGATGTTTCTCACCAAGATCGTCAGTTACGCAATTGAGATAGCCATGTTAATTCATCGCAAAAATGGCCAAAAATATTTAAAGTCAACAAGGGGGGGGGAGGTCTATACTAAAGCTGTGGCTTTGTATTTATCTTTATATATATATTTCTTTTGTGCGTGTGTATGTCACTGAACTCCTCCTAAACGGCTGGACCGAGTTTAATGAAATTTTTTGTGTGTCTTCAGGTGGATTCGAGAATGGTTTAGATTTACAATTCAGTCCAATTTAAATTGTTTATTTAATTAATTTATCACTTATAAATTGTTGTTGATTTTGGAATGTTTCACATTGGATCTGGCAGACTGCGCTACGATCGTAGTATCGAATATTTAATAATACGCAAGCGAAGTGATGATGTCGCTGGCCGTCCGTGGATGCAAGAAAAATATTTCCTATGTTAATCGCCCATTGGATTTTTTGTAAAAAATTACTAAATATCGAGGAAAATTATTTCCCGATTTTAATCCCCATATTTGGGTATAGATATATATTAGTTATCATGTGCATGCGTTAGATTGAGTTGTTTTTGCCGTAAAATTGATAAAATTTGAATTTTTAATCTCAAAACTCTGTCATCCTTGGCGGAAAAAAAAAATATCGCCATATTATCTGGCGAACATATTTAATTTCTTTCAAAAATAATGGTTACTTCAACAACATATATTAAGAGAGTAATGAATAATATGAAACAATTTCGTACAATACATATTACGAAAATATACATCTGGCACGTATATTTTCGTATTACGTTTTTGATCGCCAAATACAAAAAACGCCAAGGAAGACAAAGTTTTGAAATTTAAAATTAAAATTTTGTCAATTTGAGAGCAAAACAACCCAATCTAACACATGCATTCGATAACTAATACATATATATATACCCAAATACGGGGATTAAAATCGAGAAATAATTTTCCTCGATTTTTAATAATTTTTTATAAAAAATCCAATTGGAGATTAACATAGGAAATCTTTTTCTTGCATCCACTGACGGTCAGTGACGTCACACTTCGCTTGCGTATATTCTATTGTAATTCCAGTTTGTCCCGACAGTTGGTGCTGCGATCAAATTCAGGAAAATATTTTGTAACTTTGTGTTATTATTGTTATACAAAAAATTGTGTCCTAATTGAAATATTACATCAAGATGTAATTAGTGTTTGAAGAGTTTTGAAGTGTGCATAAAAAAATATACATTTTGCAAATTTAGTGCGGAATTGGAGTGAGTATTTTATATAATTTTCAATCAAATTTACACGCGCGTTGATTAACAACCACCCTAACCTATAAATTTATTTGTGTAGCTAATTTATTATATTTTATTTATTTATTTTTTGTGTTGAATACTTTTAGTATCGGATCCCTTTGGCAAAATTTAAAATTTGGCACCGAAGTAGCTCGGACGCTTCTCACCAAGATCTTTAGTTCCACAATTGAGATAGCCATTTCAATTCATCGCAAAAATTGGCTTAAAATATTTAAAGTCACCAAAGGGGTCCCATACATTTGTGCGTGTGTATGTCACTGATATTTTATTTATTTATGTTTTGTATGGAAAATTTGGCACCGAGGTAGCTCGGACGCTTCTCGCCAAGATCTTTAGTTCCACAATTGAGATAGCCATTTCAATTCATTGCAAAAATGGCTTAAAATATTTAAAGTCACCAATGGGGTCCCATACTTTTGTGCGTGTGTATGTCACTGATATTTTATTTATTTATTTTTTGTATGGAACACATTTAGTATCGAATCCCTTTGGCAAAATTTGAAATTTGGCACCGAAGTAGCTCGGACGCTTCTCGCCAAGATCTTTAGTTCCACAATTGAGATAGTCATTTCAATTCATCGCAAAAATGGCTTAAAATATTTAAAGTCACCAAAGGGGTCCCAATTTGTGGCTTAGATATAGAAAATCCGTGCTTTTCTCACGGCCAATTATATGTTGCGTGTTCCAGGGTTGGAAAACCTTCGAATTTGTTTGTGTATACTCCTCAAGGATTAACCAAAAATATTGTACATCCAATGGATTAAAAAAATATACCTGTTATAAAATAAATTGAGTTTCAACTTTTTCACCTTTAATTAAAACGAGTTTAAGATTTTATTTAATACGAACTCTACATTTCACTTCGCTCATACTATACACATACTCACATGCATCGATTGATAGAATTGTGATAAATGTACATGTAATGATGTTAGATATTGTAATAACTTTTTGATAAAAATTTTCATCAAATCGGTCCAGATTGTTAGCTTATTCAAAAAAGACGGAATTTTCATGTGAAATTCGTTGCTGTCAGAGATTCTCTCATAAATTGAAATATTTGCCGTATGAAATAAAATTTTGTGCTGTTCGACATTCAGCGGAGGTTTTAAATAACAAGTAGAAAGTACCAAGTAGCAAGTAGCAAGTGGCGAAAATTTCTGTAATTATGCCTTTTACGTTATAATTGGAATTCACAGTCACCGTTCACAGCGCTCCATACCTGTTTCACTTATATACCACATCCTTACACACTTACAATAAGTTAGTTATTTTTTTCTAGCAAAATATTCTCTAGAAATAGTTTATATGACAAAACAACGTTTGTCGGGTCAGCTAGTATATATATATATATATACAGTTGAACCTCGTTAACGTGAATTACTTTTAGCATGAACTGTTTCTACAGTCCCCGTCAAAATGAAGATTAGTTTAGTTAAATGAAGATTACCTACCCATAGCATGAACTACTGATAACATGAACAAATTTCTTATTCCCCTTGAGATTCACGTTACCGAGGTTCGACTATATATAATGTTCTTTGAGATAAAAGTCGACAAAGTCGACATGTTCAAAAAATGGAATTAAAAAAAAAAAAAAAAAAAAAATTGCGAAAAACTTTATTTTGAATGAGATATCCTTATAATACGAAATAGGATTAGTGAGAAAGGAGAAAGAAGGAATCTGACTGTTAACTCCTCTTAAGGATTTCTTTTCTTTTTTTTTTTTTTTTTTTTAAATCTTATGAGTTTTATTATTATTGCTGTTGTTATGTTCGAAAAACTCTTTCTTGTATTACATTAAAGCATTTGCCCCACCCCTCTCTTGTTGTTTCAAATTACGTAAGTCGCAGAGCAGAGGTAAATTTTCAGAGTGAATTTTTAAATTTAATTTTTTATTATAACTGAAAATTTAATGAATTTGAAAATTTCAAATTCATTTTATCTCTAAAACTAAAATCCAATTAAGGCCGATTGATTGCACTAAGTTCGTAGGCCTGAGGGGGAGTGTGCCTTCCGTGTGTGTGTGGGGGGGGGGGGTCTTTCTAAAAGATCCTAGCCCGTATTTACGCAAGTTTCAGAGAAAACCACGGAAAATTCCGAACTGCTAGGTTAACGAGCGCGACCTGGGATCGAACTCGGCACCTCACATCTACCAAATTCGAGCGCAGAACCGCTCTGCCGCTGGTGGGCTAATATCCAATTTGTATAAATTTTAAGTATACTTTTAATCAAATTAATGTGAAATTCTATTCTATTAATTTTTTTTTATCTTGTTTTTGTTTTTTAGAAAAAAATTTTAGATTTTTTAGATAATGCATAAAAAAATCTAGAGTGACTCCACTCGACTTTCCGAACATTAAATAATGAACGGTTGTATAAATAAATTAAAGTAAGACAAGTCCTTAAATAAACAAAAGTGAAAATTATAACAGGGTGTATGAATATCTTTCTCCATAGTTTAATTTTACGCTATTGTACTTACAACCATTTCATCCCATAGATCCTAATGATAAACAATATTTCTTTGTGTCCCTTCCCTGTAAAAAATCTATAAATGTTAAATTCACCAAAATCTATGTAGTTATTAAAGTAAAAAGGGCTTAGTTTAAACTTAATGATTCCTTTAAAATGTTGTAGGGTAGGTCAAATTCAGCGTTTTATTTTTATTTCACAATCATGGATTCTATTTTGTTTCATACTAGTAGAATAATTTTGTCCTTTTCTTAAGACCACCCATAAGAACTCCATTCCATACACTATATATTTCAATTGTTTCTATTCAAATTAACAATATCCGGTCAGTAATAGCTTTTTTGTTGCATACCGACAGGACTAGGTTCTAATGTACTCATTTGTAGTCTGCTTTCTCAGAATGTAACTATCTATAGGCTAGCCAGGTGTTATCTGCTATCTTGAAACCTTCCAAAGAGTCGGACATCGGACCCATGCAAAGATAGTTTCCTATTCCAAGCGGAAGCGGAAGGCTTTGTGTCTTCACATTTCTCATACCGCCTTTTTCAAACATCTTTGATTTATTAAGGAATTTTACTAGCAGCAGTTTTCTCAGCCAATTTAGATTCTTTTGTGAGGATGGTTGGAGGGGGGGGGGTGTCTTTTTACCAATGTATTCATTTAAAAAAAAAAAAAAAAAAATTCAATCTTGAATTTTTTTTTTTTTTTTTTCGTACTTCGTTTTAATGATTCGAATGCCGCCCTTAGGCAGCTGCCGCCCTCAGGCATTGCCTGAGTTGCTTAATGCCTAGCGGCGGCCCTGCATATTGTTGCATATTTGAGGTTCTGTGAATGAATGACAGGTCTTGCAGAGGCTTGAAAATTTATTTACAGAAGATTTTAGAAGACTACTAGTCTGTCAACCAAGTATCAGCTTCAGATACACTAGGAAACACAGGTTAAATAATAGCTGACTACATAAAAATCATAGCATAAATTGTATCATAAACGTAACACACACCATAAGCTGTGTTAGGTAACAGAAGTTCGGTCAAGTGAGGGCTTTTAATGCTGCAAGAGCTTGATTTCAACTGAACTCTATGGCCAAAATGCGATCATTCTATATAGCCTCATGTATTTCCAGAATTTTCCAGGTATTTTGTGAAATAATCTTAAGAGATTTGATAATCAATATATATATATATATTGATTATAAGGATTTTCTCGCCAAAGTTACCAACAGGCGATAAACTCACCATTATGGTGCAAAATTCATTGCCATGGCCATTTCTGCCCTGGTGAAGCTTCTTAATTGGTTTTTAAAGGAAAATGAACTATTTTATTACCAAAGGAAATCAAAAACACAGAAAATTAACATATTATAGCTTGATTAATCCTTTTTAAATGAAATTATATAAAAATAATGACTATTATTTGCAAATTCATAACATTTCCCGCCTTCCTTACTAAGGACTGCACATTTTGGGCAGTATACAATCTTTGGTCAGGATATAAAAACTAAACCAACTATGCAATTCAGAATACAGAAACTAAGCAGCATGCTACAATAAATAACAATACAGATGGCAAAATCAAGCAATTAAACTATTAACAAAATTTACAAATGAGTACACTATTTATAAATAATTACATTACACAGGTACAAATTTAGAAATACTTTTGACCATGATATGAAGCAAGCCTATCTTAATGCCTAACACTTCAGTTTGGGTGTAAATCCGACCACAGCTATATCTTATACATGAGCTTAATTGTTAAACATTTTAGCAAAATTAAAAACTTAATAGGTTTAATTATTTTTGATATATATTACTATTTGATTCTTATAGAAACAAAAAATTAAAAATGATAAACAATTGTTTTAAACAGCCAATTATTGAAATAAATTATTGTTATATTTCATTCAATTAAAAAATATATATATTGTATAAATAACGATGTGATTGAGGATAATGTTTCTCAACCAAAAGTACAGTTTAAAAAAAAAAATCAAAACAGTACTTTTATATTAATATCGTGATTACGAGTAAACTATTGTTTATCACATACCTTAATAAAAAAAAAAAAAAAAAAAAAAAAAAAACAGTATGAATAAAATATAAGAGTATAAAACTGAAAAATTAGGGGGGGAAAAATCAGAAATTGAAAAAAGAAAAAAAAAAATCTTGATGAAGTGCACACTTGCAGGGTCCCATTACACCTCTGCCAAGTTTTGTAACTCTTCAGTCAATGGCCTGAGCTTCAGAGCCAGGTTTTTTTCACAAAAGCAAATTTTAATACCACTATTTTTTTATAGTATTTTTTCACTTGAATAACTGTTGACATTTGTTGATACATTAAAAAAAAAAAAAAAAAAAAAAAAAACTTGCTGTACAAAAATTCTGGCATCTAAATTGTTATTTGTGGAAACTTTTTCTAGAATGCACATAAATATAGACACTTCTCTTTATTTATATAGACAGATAACATAATAAACACAAATTGGATCATAATTTTATTTCTTTTGAAAGTTTTCACTTTTTATAAGTTATTTAGGTAAAAATAAATAATATTAGGTAAATCATGTGATGTTTATACATGATTATCATGTGCACTCGTTTACACATGATTATCACGTGCACTCGCATAAAAAGGATGATCGTATGAGATCCAAGAACCTCCTGCAATACCATTAGATATTCTCTAGCTGCAAAAGGTACCAACATCACTTTGAATACTATTTCAAGACGTTTGGCTAAAGATTTTGGTTTATCATCCCATAAACCTGCAAGGAAACCTTAACTTACTCCAAGTATGAAGAAGAAACGACTCTTAAGGTTCACAAATTTTCCTGAAATTTAAATTTACTAATAGCTTGATGCACAGCTGTCTTGCTCGCATTTACCCTCGAACTTATTTGACATTCAGAAAATCCAATTTTATGCAAGGTCAATATTTCTTATCTTTTTGTAACAGTAAGTGAAGATTTTTTACCCGTAACTATAATTACACAAAAGCTCTGTCTACGAAACAATCCTATAAACAACTAGCAATAAATGTGCCGGGCACCTTTATTTATAGCAGTAGAATGCGTCTGATGCAAATCAGCACATGAGATGATGCAGTAATTTGCGTAAATGATGCAATGTGTTAAAATACTGCAAATCGACTACTGGTCTTAAACTTTTGCAAATGACTATAATTTAATTATTGTTTATTTTTGGTTTCAATTTGTTTTTGTATTAATTATCAAAAATACTGGCAAAGTGTTTTACTAAATCCACTGTACTTGAAGATAACTTTTTTGGAAAAAAAAAAAAAAATAAAATAAATAGTAATAATGATTGGCTATTCAATAATTTTTAGTCTTGTGTGTATTGGTTTCTTTAATTATTTTTCAAAAGGCTACATATTTTATTATTTTGTATTTAAGGTATTGTTTTATTTTATTTATTGTTTTTGAATGTTTTACTAAATGTGGATAGCATTATGCAAAATGTTAAGAGCGCTCATTATATAAAATTTAAAATATTTTCAAGAAATTATTAAATTTTGCAGAAAACCTGCTTTAAATTTTTTGTACTATTTACTTTTTAACTGGCTTCAACAAAAAGAAATACATTAAGTATCCATTTGTGTAAGAATAATATTTTTTATATTTATGCATAAAATGAATCAGTGAGTTTAATTCACTTGAAATGGGTTAAATTTTTGCCCATTCTTTCTATAATTACTAGTTCATTGATAATGGCAATTATCTATGCACTATAAATATTAAAGCATCTAAAATGGCCAACTGGTGTCTTGACACACTACATCTCATTTTCCACTCGTTTCTACTTGTCAAAACTGCTTGTCAGTCTAACCATTTGGAGTTTTTTTGTGGTTTTCTCCAAAACTTGCATAAATATAGACTAGGACACATTAGGAGTACCCTTCTCTCATGGAAGGCACTCTCCTTCAGGCCCAGGACTCTTTTGCAGTCAGTTGGTCTCAATCCTAACACCAACACATACTGTTAAGACATAATCCATAAGGAATTTCTTCCTGTGGATCAAACTGTCAACAATGACTTTTTACAGCAAAGTTCTCAAATGTTTTATGACTCATTTGTCATCTACATATCTGAAGCAACTTGGCACTTTGTTTCTCTCACACGCTAATGCAGGCCTGTATACTGCTATACCTGTAAAACAGTTTGATTTCTAAACATTGCAGTACTAAATTTTTACACCTGCTGTGTACCCCCAGACCTGTCACTGCTTGACATTTTCCTGACCTTAGAGGTTCTGAAACAACAAAGATTTGTAGATAATTGTATGCATTTAAGCTATTGTGGTACAGGAATTGAACATTCTACCAGTGGAGGAGTTTTTAAGTTTTCAATAAATTGTGCACTTGTTTTCAGAGTTCTGTACTGCACAAAAGAGATTATATGAAGTATTATAAACAGTTTATATGTGAGATATTTAATGTAAAAGTTATTTATTTCATAATTCTCTCTATTTATTGGTTGCATCTTTGTAACATTCAAATGTTTAAAAGGAATATTGATGCTACTCTGTTAATGTAAAAGCTTTGAGTAGTAGTTACTTCATGTAGTGATTATTTAAAATTATTTTGAGCCTGCACATATGTTATTATCTTGTAACTTTAGTTTGGTTTATATATCTTTTTAAAAAGTTGCATTCATTAAAAGGGACATAATGGCATAATTAGCTGTTTTATGTTTTACATCAAGATGACTCTGTATCTATTTTGATCCATCAGAATATACAGGGTTTCCTATAAATAGTACCCAAACTCTGAACAGCCAGATTCCTCATTGGGAGTACATTAAAAATGCCCGAAGAACTGTACCTGTACGATCTATAGTTTATGAGAAAAATATAGAAAACAAAATATGATGTCACAGCCAGTGCAAGGAAAAAACACTGTATTGGATACATCAACAGCAGTATTTGTATATCTTCAATATAACGGCAGACACTTTGAACATCTGCCTTTATAAATATTTGTAAATACTGGTTGGGTGCTATTTATGGTACACCATGTATATTTATTTATCTTGGGGATAATTTATTTCTTTTCATGCTAGCAAAAAAGACTTCCTGAGAAGTGTTTGCTTTTTATCTATATTAATACAAATTAATTCATATTGCTATAACCATCCTTTTTCTTCTTCTTTTGTGGGATTAAAATTAAAACATTATTGAAATATTAGTAATTTTGTATATTAGTAACTTTACGCATAATGTTATCCATATTGAAAGCAACTGAAAGTTCTTTTATGTTGTATTATTTAAATTTTAAAAGTTTATTTCTTGTATCGAGATAAGGAGAGGTATTTATGTAAAACATAAGATTTTATTTATGCATGCAGTCTGCCCTGTCTCCGTAGGTTCACCAACTTTACCCACATCTACAGAAAGTCCTATTCTTGTCATACTTGGAGTTATATGTGGTATCATATTGGTCATTGTTGCTTTTGCGCTGGCTCTTTTCCTTATACGGTAAGTTAAAAGTATTTTTCTTTTCTATCGTTACTAAATGAAGAGAACCATGGTAAGTTTCTCTTGATCGAAAAATTATTTCTTTTACTTTCAAATGCATATAAAACTACTTTCAAATATATTCTAATTCATTGTCTAAAAATCGATTTTGTGTAATCTTTTATTTCTTTAATTATAAAATTTTCATTACATAAATATAATTTTATGTAATAATAAAAATAAATTATTACATAAATATAATTTTTGTATTTATTTGTAATGAGCTTAGCACTTCCTCCTTGGACAGAAGAGTGTGTGAAAGATTAGTATACATATATAACATATGTACTGGATGACCCATAAATTTGTAAATACTTTTAAAATTTATAAAAGTTGAAGGAATTGTTTTAATTTAGAAATTTTTGTTCATGAATTCATCAACCGTGAATATTCATTTTAAATAAGTTGGAGTGTGTGAAGTTTGATTAAATTGACCTTGCCAACATTATATGAAAAGTGCTAAGCTGGTTATCAGCCAGAGTGGCTCAGTGGAAGAGCATCTATGCATTAAGCGGAAGGCCCGGGTTCGATTCCCGGCTCTGACATTTTTACATAGTTGGTATAAGAAAAATATAACCAACCTTTACACTCCACCCTATTTAAAAGGAATTGTTTTATTTTAATTTAGTTCATGAAAATTTATTCTGGTGAAGGGATATTCCCCCTCTCCAAAAAAAAACAATAAAATTTTTTTTTGTTAGCAAAAGTTTTGTGAATAGCAACATGTGAGAAAAACACAAACTTTCAATGAAAACTGATTATTTTTATGCAGACAAATGTTTTTGAGGATATCTCACCATAAAAAAAATAATAATAAATGGTCATCAGAAATGACTTCTTAATCATATATCCTTCACTTCATGGGACTCAGATTTGCATATTTTCTGTAATTTCTTCCATCTTGTCCAGTGGCGGATCCAGAACTTAACTTTGGGGGGGGCTAAAATTTTTCAAGATGTTATTCCAGATCAATGAAAAGTTTACAATTGTAATATTCAATTGTGAATGTAAGTACTTTTTTTTTTTTTTTTCGGGGGGGGGGGGGGAGGGAGGGGGGCTAGATCCGCCACTGGTCTTGTCTCATCAATTGATAAAGCTTTTACTGAAACTTTATATATATAAAATCCCCTCCCACTTTTCCTGTTTTAATAAAGTATTTTCAGACTCACGGGTAGTATATGTAAGTTAATTTTTGGATATTATTTAATGAATGCTAAAGAAATATTTCTCTCTCTTATTTATTTACTGTTTTTTTTAAATCTAATTCTGGTGCCCTATTTAGAATTTTTTGAAATTTTATTATATTTTTCATTTGTTTCTTCTTTAATGTGTTGTAAGTAGCAATATAGTTTTAAAATTATTTTTATTTATTTATTTATTTACTGTTCACTTTATAATTATTTTTTAAAAATTGCCAATGCATGATTATGTGAATATTTTCTGATTAAGAGCATGATTTGTAATTTTCTTTAAATGCTTATTTTTAATGATTCTGAATTAATGTTGTTTAAATTATCCATGTGTTAAAAAGAATCATTTTAATGCTAATAGCAAAATTTAAAGCAAGAGCTCAAAACTGAAGTTTATTATTATTAATTATTATTCCATGTTAAAGGTATTTTAAATTAAATATAAATAATATTTTGTTACAATTAACATTATTTAAGATACAAAAAGATTTTACAAATACTTGTTTCAAACTATCAAAGTATTTGAGGATTTAAAGTTTTTAAAGATATATCGTATGCTTATTTTTTCTGTTTTTATTATGGTATCTCAAAAGAAAAATTCTCGGTTTTTACTATTATAAGTACAATAAATTTAAACTATATTATTTCTCTTCTCTGGGGATAAATTTAAATTTTTAGGAGGAAGACTTACATTCTTTTTTTGATGAGCTTTAAGATATTTTAAACTGAGCATTTTAAATTGAATGAAATTTTAAATATGTCTTAGTAAAAAAATGATAGTAAAGGATAACATTTATGCATGATAATATTTTAATAGTTTAAAAAAAAAGTAACAATAAATATTTAATGCATTATTTTCTAAAAATTTAATGGGGAAAAAAAAAAAAAAAAAAAAAAAAAAAAAAACTACTATGATCAAAATTGCCTTTTAAAATCTAAATATTAGTGATGCTTACCCAGAAATAATTTTGTGATTAAAAAAAAAATATCTATATATAAAATAAAGTTAAGCATGCATTGCATATTAATTGATGTTTATTTGGTTGAAAATTCTATTTTATGAATTTAAAGGAGAAAAAGAAATCTTTTGTATCTTTTAAAGAAATCTTTTTGCTAGATTTTAATAAATGAAACACTTTTATATACTAACTGTTTTCAGAGGCAGCTGGTTTTGTAATTTCTGTAAATTCCAACTGTAATAAACTTCCACTTTTTGATGCCTGTGGTGCTTTGCTTTAAGCCTAGTGTTTATTTCATTTTATTTTTTAAGAAAACAATTCTGACCAGGGCAAAAAACACCATGTGATTTTTCATGACCTAAACCATTTGGATGTTTTTTTTTTTTTTTTTTTTACATAAGGAAAAATCGAAGTTGTACTCTTTCATATTGTACTATTTACTTAAAAATGGTTAATTACTAGCCTAGCTAAAAGTAAAAAAAAAAAAAAAGCATTGAATATTTTATATTGCTCAAATTCTTTTTCCTGAAATACAAACCACAAATAGAGCACATGTAACATGAAACCCTGTATAATTTATAGTTTTTATTATAAAAAAGCTTCCCTTAAATGACTGTTTTGCATTACAATACTGAACCAGAGATGCCAACTACTACGGTTTGTCCGTAGTTTTTACAGAAATACGGCAGTAATTACGGCCTTACAAGACAGCATATAAAAATTACGGATTATACATTTAAAAAAAAAAAAATCGCGGATATCGTTCGTTAAAAAAAAAAAAAAAAAAAAAACCTATTTTCGATCGACGATCAAACATATGATGGAAGCCTTCTGATTCCCAATCTTTCTGCATCCACAACATAAATGTCAATATTCACTTTAAATTTACTTTATAAGATTCTAGAAACTATGAAGAAATAGAATTGTTTGATATTTCTTGCTCAAGTAATTTTTTTCACCCCCCCCCCTCTTTTCTTATATCCAACTACTAGCGATAGTCGATTAAAAGCTCTACAGAAGCCTTTTGTTTCCCAGTCTTTCTCCATCAGCAATATGAATGTCAATATTCATTTTAAAATTCTTTTATTAGTTTCTAGAACCTATAAAGGAGTAGAATGGTTTCATTTCTTAAACATCTACTTATAAATTATTTTGAGTTTATATTTGTTTTCTTCATTTATTAAAAAAAAAAAAAAAAAAAAAAAAAAAATGTTGAATTTTATTTATAATTTTAATAAGTAAATGCCAAAAAGAACTTAGTTTAATGTAAAAAATAAATAATTTTTGAGTGTATAACATTTAAAATATTTTTTTTTAATTTGAACTTAAATTTACATCAGTTAAGACCGACTTACCAGACTACTGACAAGTACCCAAAACTACTGAAAATTTTCTTGTCTACTACTGAAAATTGTCCTTCAAGGTTGGCATCTCTGCTGAACACTTCATGCCTCTGGTTCTTGTTCTAAATTTTTGTTTTCAAATTTTGTATGACAGTATATTTTCATGTGTTTATTTCAATGACATTTTATAATATTATATATGTCTTAGCTTCAGAAAGTGGAAGTCCTTTTTATATGCATTAATACTTTATATTTTGCAATATTTTGTGCATTTTATTTTGAAAATCAAACAACAGATATATATCCACACATCAAAGCCATTCATTAAAAAAAACTTCACTCTCAAATGATCACTTTGCATGCTAGAATACTTCTGTTAGATTTTCTTTTAAGTTAGATATGTATTAAAAGGGACCTTCTGACTAGATGCATAAAGTTCTGTAGTTACTAATATATTTATCAATAATCCTGTGTGATGTTGCTATCTCTCTCATTCCATACAGCAAATGTGGCATTTGTCCTTTAACCCTTTGCGGCGCAAGACAATTCGGATCATTTAAATTATACTGCCACCGGAATTCATGAACTAAATTAAACTAAAAGAAATTTTAAATTTTAAGGTTAAAAAACCCGGCCTTTTCTGCTATGTTATAAACGTAAAGTTTTGCTAAAAAATTTCCGGGATGAATTTTTGCAGCTGGATCTTAAATTTTGCGTCCTCGCAGCGAGGACAGCGCACATTAAGGGGTTAAACATAAAATGCATTTAAAATAATAATAATAAAAACTTTTATTTAACTGTTAACACGAAAATCAAATCTGCTAAATATATTTTGATGAATATTTCAAATCAAAATTAATATGGACCAAAGAGAGTGAAATATATTGAATTCAAACAACTCTTATGTTGTTTTAAAATTAAAGTCTGTCTGCATTTGAAAATGCTTGGCATTCCAGTGAAAAACTATAAGATAGCAAATTTCTTATTATATGGTAACATAGTCCTCTGATGTAAAGTATTATAAGGTAAAGAAACCAGTGTTCGCCACCCCTAAAATTTACACCAATGTTTGCCACCTTTACAGAAGACATGTTAAAATAAGCATTTAATAACATCTATGCATATGAATCCACCCACGCTAGATTCCCTAGAACCAGATAATCTAGCTAAAGCGGATTCAAATTCATACATGTTACAGTGCAAATTTTAGGGGTGGCAAACAGTGGCATAGATAGGAAGAAGGTATTGGATTCGTGAAAATTTTTTAACTTTAATTTTCGACAGATTTACACGTTTTAAGATGTCTTGAACGTGATTTGACTGATTTTAGAAATATCTGTCTGTGTGTGTATATAAAAAATTTCTTGGATGCTGTATCTTACAAACCAATGAGCGAAATTCAGTCAAACTTGGTATTTTGTTGCACCCTGACCTAAACTGATGCTGATTACATTTGGGGATCAATCACTCAAAAGGTGGTGCTGCGATTCTATTTTCTCTTAATTTTTAATATGGAAGTATAGGACAAAATTTCGTATAAATGTACTTAATGAGAGTTCTTTTAAACGAATGATTGTAAAACTAATTATTGATAATTATAGTAAACTTGGAAAAAAAAAAAGTGTGCCTGTAAGAGCATCATCAAATTTTTAATATGTGTAACATTCAAAAGAACTCGGCAATACCTTCAAAACGAGTGATTAAACTATATATCTGTGATAATTTAATACAAATCGATATATATATTATATATATATATTTTCAATTTTTAATGGGGGAAAAAAAAAACCTTAGTAAAGAAAATTGCATTCATTCTGATGTCGGCACAGAATGGACTTTCTTTCGGAATTCAGTGTATACTTCTCGGAGATAAAAATTGTCAGCATTCATCAGGGAAAATAATTTTAATGAATAATAATTTAATAAATAATTTATGCTGCTTGAATTTTTATTAAATATTGGGAAATTCCATGAAAAATGCAACGTCAGTCACACACAGTGATATTTCTTCTTCCACCAATAATTTCTAACAAGAATTATTATGCTATTTAATCATGAAAATTACAGTAAGTATGCCATCAATATTTCTATATGGTAATAGTGGTGGCAAAAAAAAGAGGAAATTTTATTCTTTTGTGTGACTGATGTTACCTTCATCCATGGAATTACTCTCCTATATAGCAGAAAGTCTTGTGTGGGCACAACATACTAATTTTTTTATGTCATGTGCATACAGTAAAACTTGTGTAATGCAGAACATGTATAAAATGAAAATGTAATGAATACGTAATTTGTAAGCAATGCTATAAATCGGAAAAACTCACAACAATTGTTTCATGTCAAAATAATAGAACATAGCTCTTCATTGGGAAGAGTAAAGTAGGTGTATGAATACAGTATGAAAGGAACAGCCCATACCAGCTTTTTTAAATTATAATGTTGTTTAATATTTATATCTATATTGAATTAGATTCTTCATATCTGTTATTTTATTTATTCATTAGATGATATATAATTTAGATTTTTTTACATTACTATTAAAGATTTTCAAAATGTTGATAAAATTTCTTGAGTCAAAAAATGACTAATGCTGTATTTGTCTTTTCTTGACTAAGGCAGCATCTCCTATCCTTAAGCTTTAAATCTAAATTATAAAACACAAATTACCTCTCTAAAGCTCTATTTCTTTTAAAACTAGGATAATGTGGCTATCACAAAACTTCCTTCTATATCATTTTGTATAAGAGTGCAATTACTAACTTTTAACCGTTTGACATGCATAAAAATTTAACCATAGCTTTTCACATTAACTATTTTAAGTATGCAGATTTATGCAGTTTTAATCAACAGATGCTGAGATATAGTCATGTGGAAAATCACTGAAGGTAAGTAACAGTAATGCAACCTATCAACTGATATGCACCAAAATTAAGCTGAAACTCATTTTCATTATGGCTATCATGCATATCAAGTTTAGTGCATTTATATGCAATAAAAATTATAATTTAGCCTTTCTATTCACGAGCGTAATTTGCAGTGCATTAGCGTCACTTGTTGGCTGATATGCACCCGAATACAACCAGAAAACTGTTTCATAATGGCTTTCTTATGTATCAAATTTTGAGTAATTGTGTGCAATAAAGTCTGAGATATAGCCTTCCCATTATGCAGGAAAATTACAATGCAACAGTGCCATCTCTTGGCCAGTTTGCACCCAAATTTATTTAATGTAATGATTCATAATGATCCTCTCACATTCTGAGTTTTATTCGATTGTACATAATAGAACTTGAGATATAGCCTTCCCTTAAATGGAAAAAATACTGGTTGAGTGATCTGCACCAAAAGTTGACAGGCACTATTTTATGTCAAGGTACAACAACGTATGAATTTAAATGAAATTCTGTGCATTAATTCCTGATGTATAGTTGCCCTAAAATTTTTTCACAGACACACATTTTCTAAAAATGGTCAAATCCTGTTCTGAACTTCTCAAAACGTATAAATCCATTGAAAACCGGAAGTTGAATATTTTTACGAATCCAATATTTCTTTTATTGAATATACAAGAAACTAAAAATAATTGTATATCGTATATATTAAAGTTTCACAAAAGGGAGATAAAAAAAAAAAATACACCCCCACCCCCCAAAATTGTGGTCTAGCTACGCCAGTGGTGGCAAACACTGGTGTCTTTACCTTATATTATTACTCAACTGGACTTTACTTGGTGTGCTTGTGCAAAAAGTAAATACATGTACAATGAAGGAAAATTTATTAAACGGCTATACAAATTATGGAGTTATAAAATAATAGCAGATTCATAAAAAAAATTGTGGAATTGTTTAGTGATGCAAATGACTATTACTAAGTAATTCCAAGATGCCATAAAGATTCCACGTGATGTTTTATTAGCTGTCCTTGAATAAGGATGCTAAATATTAGTGGGTTTAAATAATGAGAGTGTGTTAAAAGAGATTTATAAATGAGATTTTATCCACATTAAATAAATTTAGGTATGAATATTCAATTGCAGTGTTATTTTTCTCATTTACTGAAGTTTTTAAATTCAATAACTGTTAGGTTTAAAATTTAATCCACGTTTTTGGAAAGACTTTTCTGTTGTTACTTCTGATATATTATCTTGTACTTTTTCTTTTTCTTCATTTTATACTTCCAAGCATGGTGTATGATACATGTTTAAAATTTTTAATAAATGTAGGCACATTTTTTAAACAAAAATAAAATCTGTAATCGCTCCAATTATAGCAATCTCCTCATGATAACTTTTCCAAAGGATAGTTAATGTTCTTATCAGAAATGTTCATTAAACATATGTTATGTTATAATTGATTGAAAAAAAGAAAAAAACATGTAGAAGATTTTTTTTTAATTTCTTAAAATTTTCTTGAACAAATAGAACATTATTACATTTTAATCCATTCAGCTAATATATCTTAAGTAAGATTTTCTGAAAATTTTGTTGTTACAAAGCAACAGATATCTATATTATACAGTTTGTAAAAATAAATGAATAAATAACAATAAAAAATCTTGAGAAATTTTTGTTACATATGTATATATGTTATAAATGAAAGATTTTTTAAATCATCTTTATTATTATTATTATTATTTTAAGGAATCCAAAAATAATCATAATATTCTTTTTCAAAAATTAGAATCATTTTTTTTGTGTTGTTTAGTTAAAAATATTATTTTATTTTAGGCATAAGCATGGACCTCAATATATGGAAAACGGAGAGCGCTTAGGGTTGACTGCATTAATTCTAAGAACTATTCACCGTAATGGTCATATACCTGGAAAAGGTAAATTTATGAAATGTATGTAGTGTCTATTATTTTTCTTTTGTAGTTAAAGCTTTTCAAAATTACTATTATTTAATTTCTGTAATGTAGGTGCATGATAATCTTATGCAGTGAGATAGTCCTTTGTTTTAAGCATTTCTTGTTAACCGTTCAGCTCAGTATACATTAATAGCATACATTTTAAAAATAATCATAGTATTTTTTTTTCCAAAAATTAAAAAAAAAAATATATACATGCAATTTTATCAGACTCATTTTAGGTATTGTAAGTATTTAATTGAAAGATTTTTTTTTTTTTTTTTTAAGATATATATGGCTATTCAAGTTTTTGCAAAAAGATTTTTTTTTTTTTTTTTTGTGGGAACATTTTCTTTTTTTCTATAAAACAATTTGGTAAAAGTTGTCTGTACTAGGGAGCAATATCAATTAAAGTTAAATAATCTTAAAATCAGACTTGAGGTTAGTTTACATGCTTTTTTTTTTTTTTAATATATCTTTAGCCTTATTATATATATTAAGCTTATTATATATATTAAGCTTGTTTCTTCCTGTACAAGCAAAATACCTCTGTATTCTAAGATTTTTCTCTTAATTATTATTATTATTTATTTTTTTTTTTAAGTTTTTATATGCGGTTGCATAAATTTTATCGTGCTTGCAAAATATTATAAATTGAAGTTCTTGTTAGTAAATATAAGTAATCAGATTGGCCCTCATTTAACTGTGACTTTCATTTTGATATTATGTATTACCTTTAAAAAAGGTTGCACATCTTATTTAAATATTAACTTGACTTTCATTTTATTTAAAAGAAAAGCAGATATACTTGACATTAAAAAGAAGCCCTAGTAAGGTAATGAATTTCGTTGCTACTAGTAGTTTTTTGTCTAGTGATTAAATCTAGTTTTTCAGTGAAAATTTAAGAAAGATAAGTTTTTCTATTTAAAAAATTAAAAATTCTCTAAAACATTATTTTTAACATAATAAGACCTCATATAATGTGATGTATTAATTGCTTAATTTGAACTTAGTTTATATTTTCCTCTTATAAGTGGTCTGTCTTAAGAATTTTTAAAAATTATTTCATTTATTATTTTATTTTTTGATTTAAGGAATAAGCATTTTAAGTACATACATTAGGTGTTGCCCACTGTATTGAACTTTAATTTTTAAAAGAATGTATCAAAATTGTTCAATTATTTTTAAAGGGAATTTTTCTAAAATAACTTACAGGCATAAAACATCTTTATATGACTTAATTTAAATTTTTAAATGAAGCATAATTAATTTAAACTTTAATAAGTAAAAACCTTACTTATTAGCTTCATTATAATTTGCAAATGCTTTTCATAATAGGGCCCTTCTCTTTCTCAATGCATCTTGCTGAAGTGGACAGTGACTTTCTAACACTTCATCTTGATCCTTTTCTTCAAGTAGGTGGCGCCACTGAATATTTATTCCGGCAGATGCGTGGTCATTAATGGCGGTCTGATTTAATGACCATGAATCCGCTGGAATCGATATTCAGTGGCGCCACCTACTTGAAGAAAAGGATCAAGATGAAGTGTTAGAAAGTCACTGTCCACTTCAGCAAGATGCATTGAGAAAGAGGAGGGCCCTCCTATGAAAAGCATTTGCAAATTATAATGAAGCTAACAAGTAAGGTTTTTTACATCTTTATATGATTTTGCATTTTTTAAATACAAAATCTGATACCTTTTCTTGATATATTCCATAAGAAAATTTACTTCTTGATTTGACCCTCTCATCCCTGTCTCCTCTACTTCCCTTGTCCTACTGCAGACTGCGATTAACTTATGATCTTGATTTGCTGTCTCTTTTCCTTACCTTAGACGGGATAATTTAGTGGAAATTGTTGATAATAATTGTATTGCATTGATATTATTATAGTTAAATTGGTGTCAATAATCACTATTCTTGATGAGGGGGAAAAAAAATCTGTTAGCTGTTCCTCAAAAACAGTGTGCCTTTGCAATTTAGGAAGGAAATGAAAGAAAACATATTTAACACATTGATACAAAAATAATTATAATAAAAATCAAAAAATCAAAAGGAAAAGAAGCTGTCTTGTAAAATATAACTGAGATTCACTGGAATGTGCATTATAATGACAAAATAAATAAGTTAGACCTGTGTTTTGCTAGACTTATTTGGTGAATGGATCTATGCAGAATCATTTGAAAATTAGTATGATTTCTTAAATATTTGTTGCATAAATGGAATTCTTAAGTAAGAATATGTTTCATTATTAAAGGATTTTCCTTTAGAAAAATGGACGTTGTATATTTCATAAAAATATTCTTATCACTTTTCAAAGTAATTCAGTATCTGTATGTCATGTACATTTTTCCTCTCTTTTTTTTTTTGGTTAATTCACATACTGCATGATGATTGGAATTAAACTCCAAGAATGTTAATATAATGTACCAGTTATTCTATTATATTTAAATCACTTTTGGTTAACATAATTTTTGAAATAATTTGAACCAATTTTGAAGTCATTTCATTGCTGGTTGGAATTTCCCCCTTCCTAAAAGTAACTTTGTTTTTAAAAAGGAAATAATTAATATGCAATTATATTAACACCTTTTAAACTTTCATTATCAATGGAAAAATGTCTCTAGCAATTAAACAGATAAATTTCACTACTGTTATATAATACTGAGGTAATTATCACTTAAGTTTAATTCTACTCATCCTATATAAGAAAGATATGAATATTGAATTTAAAATTTTGTTATATTAAAGTTTGATGAGGCTAGATAATTGGCTAGATAAGATTGACTGGAGATGAGACTTGTTAAAATGAGCTCAGTGCAAGGAGCTGAGACATTATCTGCAGAGGGCTGAGATTGCTTGAGGGAAGCTGAGACTGACTGTTTTAGTTTATTTTGGTGATTAAAAATGAAAATTTATTTAATTTCAAATCATTTAGTGGGGAGCCCCCATAGCCATGTCCTCGGCTCAGTGAATCTTTTCAAATCTGCAAATACAAATATGTATCCCATATTTCATCTATTTGCAGAATTTTCGAGGTTTTATACATATAGATAATGTCAAAGATTTTAAAAGTTAATATTATGCCCCTATTTTTCATACAATGTTTAAATGAAATTATTCTAATTCACTTCTGGTACTCTCTATTGATTTGTAAGTTTAACTTTTAGTATTATCTTTCAGATATGAATTGTTTATCTGCTGGATAAATGAATGATTTTGATTTCTAAAAATGGTTCATTAATATTAAAAGAACTATAATTATGTTATTTGATTTTATATTGTTCTGTAACTTGATTGTTGTTAAAAAGTGATTACTTCATTATGAATATACAAAATTTGCTGATGCATTTTTTAAGGATTATTTTTATTTTATTTATTCATGACTTTTTAAATATTTTAGAAAAGATCTTTACTTTAGAAAAAACACTATTATTATTTTTTCCCCATTTCATAGGAAAATAAATTCTTGCCTGAAATAAGGCATTTCTCAACGATAATAATAATAAAGAATTTCTAAACCCCAAATTTGATTTTTTTTTTTTTTTCTTTTCAATTGACTTTAAAATTAATTTTTACAAAATATTTTTGATTTTGCATCTGTTTCTTCCCAAATTACACTCTTTTCAAATGACGTGAGAGTTAGTTAACATAATACTATCTGTATTGTTTGTTTATTTATTTATTTATTTTTGAACAGTTGAGATTTAAAAAGAATTGAATATTTTTAAAATTAAAAATAAACTATATATATTTTAAAGAATCTAATGCTGATATATCTATGCACAAAAATCTTTCAGTTAAAATTCGAACTTTAAAAAATCAGTTAAATGATTAAATAAATTGCTTTAAATTTTATAATTACCAGTTGTGTGTAATACCATGACATTAAAATTACCGAGTTAAGGAATATATGTTCACGTACAGGAATGTATGTTCACACACTAAGATTTTAGTTAGAAAGATAAATTTAATTTATTCAATTTAATAAAGTTTTTTTTTTTTTTTTTTATAGCATTTTAAAATTACTTACCCCATACTTTTTCTAGTTAAAACATTTTTCAGTTTATAAATATAGTTATATAGATTTTAATTAAGTTAGTGCTTTGATACATATTATATGCATGTATTTGTAGATTTTTCTTTGTGTGTCAATGTAGTTCTTTTCTTTTTGTACATATATAGTTTTTTGCATGTATGTGTATTTTTATGCAAATTAGTGCAGTTTCTTATAATTCTATCACTTTGTATATTTTTTCATGTGTATGTTTTTTTTTCCCCGGGGAGGGGGGGGGGGAAGGAGAGATTAAAATTATTATTTTTTCCAAAAATTAAAAAATTATATATTAAACCATAATGCATTTTGACAATTAAAATCAAACAGAAATATGTAGTTTTTTTTTTTTTTCTCAATAATTAATAAACTCTTTACAAGTCTAACTTTCGTTCATAGATCTTAGTTTAAATGACTCTCAGGTCACACTCGTTGACCTAGATCTTTTAAGTTTTCTGTGGTTTTCTCTTGAACTAGTGTAAATATGGGTTTCAACCTCTTAGGAAAACCACCCATGGATGGGAAGTTCGACACATGCCTAGCTCCCTCATGTAGACAGTTGACATTAACCAAATACATCTGATCTGAATAAGCCTTAATTTTCAAAAATTACCGTTGAGTGATACCCAAAACAGAATAAACTGTGCTAGAAATAAATTTAAACCTTAATTTAATAAACAATGGGTTTTATTATGATTATTTTTTTTCTTTTTCTTTAGGGGGGCCATTATCTAAAATTCCTAGACTAGGACCAATTTCAGCGGATGAATTGCCTGCAGCTTTTATTGAGCGCCATATGGATAGTGATTTGCTCTTCCAAAGTGAATTTGAAGTAAGTAGACTTTATCGCTTATTACTTTACATTCCATATTTAATCAATGTTGTTATTTTTATTTAAAAATTAATTCTTTAATATTTTCTTATGAGTTGAAGCATGTGCCTGAATTTTTAGATACAAATCTCTATTAGAAAGAATGGAATAATTAAATTTTCGTCTTTTTATAAATCTTAATTATTTTTATATTATTTTTTAATTTCATTTATCACTTGTAGTGTTTAATAAAATATATTTACTTTTCTTTTTAAAGCATGTTCAAATACATATTACTTCAATGTCACTTGTTATGAAAATTTTTGTTTTGCTTTAAATCTGTACTAGCTGGGACCCGTCGAATTCGCCAGTCACTTTATTGACCGTAATGTTTCAAAAATCGTCGCATCATTATTTAAATGCATTTCAAGTTAAAACATCTAATATAATTTACAACATTTCACTTTAAAAAAAGAAATTTGGAAAAATGTTTTAAAATAGAAATATGATATATGACATTACTTTCTACAAAGTACTGTCAATGTGATGTCAAACTGACTCCAAATAAACAGTTGCTATCTTTTATTTTCTATTTCGTTTAATATTAAGACTATATGTTAGCTGACCCGCCCGGTTGTGACCCCGGTGCCTGCGGTGGTGCATATGCCGGCCACTATCAACATAAAAAAATTCCCAAAAATTAACCTGGAACCGAACAAACCCGTCCGGCAATGCCCGGGCAAGTGATAATAACCTTAAATGAACCTTAAATTTGTATGATTTTATATCTTTAACTCAATTTCATTTGAATTTCTATTTTTAAATAAAAGCATTGCGAAAAAAAAAAAATCAGCTGTAACAAAAAATATTACCTCGAACCGAACGAAACTCTGCCTTGTGACCCCAGTGTCTGCGGCAGCACATACGCGAGCCACTAATACCATGAAAAAATTCCAAAAAAATAACCTGGAACAGAAAGAACCCGCCTAGCATTGCCCGGGCCCATGATAACAGCCTTAAATGCACCTTAAATTTGTATGGTTTTATACCTTTAACTCGATTTTGTTTGAATTTCTATTTTTAAATGAAAACATCACAAAAAAATAATCATCTGTAACAAAAAAAATTACCTCAAACAGAACGGAACTCAGGTTCATGACCCAGTGCCTGCGGCCCGTATATGCAGGCCGCTAATAACATAAAAAAATTCTCAAAAATTAACCTTGAACCGAACGAATCTCTGACTCGTGTTACTGCTGCCTGTGGCTGCAGCACCGTATAGCAGGCATGCTACGTACGCACTGCAAAATCCACTTTCCTCCACCAGGGAGTGCAGTATGTTGTATACGAACATCACCAATCGCCTTGAATTTCCAAGACCTTTCAAATAAGGTGTCACATGGTGGTGTCAACTGCAAAATCCTTTAGTTACTTTCCACTGCCAGGGGGCACAGCGTGTTCTATACGAACAACACCAACGGTCAGGAAATATCAAGACCTTTAAAATAAGTTGTAACATGATAGGGTCTACTGCAAAATCACCTAGTTCCATTTTTAACCACCAGGGAGCGCACTATATTGTATACAAACATCCCCAATCAACATGAAATTTCAAGACCTTTATCAACAGTCGCCTTGAATTTCCAAGACCTTTCAAATAAGGTGTCACACGGTGGTGTCAACTGCAAAATCATTTAGTTGCACTTTCCACTGCCAGGGGGTGCAGCGTGTTCTGTACAAATAAGTTAAACTTGACTCATCAGAGAGAACAACTTCAGCCTAATAATTAATTGATCCTTTTTTAATTTTTTTAACCCTCTAATGTTTTGATTTTCTAATTCTTTTTGTTAAGAACGAATTTTTTTCAGATTTTCTGGCAATTAAACCTGCTTTGTTTAATTGTTATTTCACTGTATTTAGATAAATTATGTTACTAAACACTTTTTCTGAATCCCTGATATGCTCTATATGTAATACAAACTGATTTTTTAAGCGCTGGCTTTTTAACTTGCAGTCATCTCGACTGGAGGAGTAACATGACCGCCTAAGGACAAATGTGCAGTTTAAACAGCCAAAAAATATATCTTGCTAAAAACTAGATCACTAATATTTTGTTAACATTTAATCATTTTGACATCCTACATATTAAAATATTTTTTTGATTTTCGCTCTAAAATTCATACTTTTTGTGGTATCATTAATTGACTTATTCTTGTTGAGACACTTTCTAAAATTACAATTTTCTGAACAATTGCATCTTGTTTTTAACACTTGGCTCAATCCTAAATTGCATGCGGAACGCAACGTAATAAAATCTGTTAAAAAATTTACTTTTGAAACAATAAAATTAGCAATTACAGAAAGAAAAATTGCAAATATCCAAGTGTGGCATTTTTTTTGTCGCTTAGTAATTAATATACAAGTTCTAAATTCTAGCTATGATAATTATAAATCACGTATTTTCCTTGAGAGTTGGCACACTGCCAGCCATCTCTACACTATCAATGAAGCATGCGCACTGGCTCCTCAATATTCTGTACTTATATAAATTCCTTGTGTATTCATGCAATGCTTGCAATTTATGTTGTAGTGATACTGATGAGGAAACCTGGACGGGTTTTGAAACATCTAAATTTTAAATGTTTTTAAATGTATATTTTGTTTTTAAATGTATTTTAACTAAAGTTTGTCTCATAAATAAAATAGTTTTTGTTTTTAATGTAACAAACTAATTTTTCAAAATGCAATTTGACAAAGGCATAATTGTTAAGAAGAACTTGTTTAAATTCTTAGAACAACAAATTTGTGTTAGAAAACAATAATTGAAGACTATTTACTAGACTATTCACTAGACAAAAATAAAAAATAAAAATAAAAAATAAATAAATAAAATAAAAACCTCGATGTATGTATGCGTGTTCAAGAAAAGTATAAAACAAACTGCATGTGAATAGATCTAAATTTGGCAAATAATTTTTCATTTTTATTTATTGTTTTCATTATATATAATTTATAATGTTCCGTGTTGTTCTTATATACCTAATAATAATTTAATATTCAAATGAAATTGTGTTGTTATTCACTAGTATGTGTTTAGTTTGAATGATATTCTGCTTTTATTATTCAAAGTAAAAATTTTTATGTCCCCTCCAAATCCACCAAATTGTAAAATCTGCACAACCTCTAATCCCGAGCTGTGAAGATTTTTGACTCTCTACTGTATTTTTCTTAAGGTTATTTTAATATATCTTGGCATTTTCTGTTTGTCTACCATAGGCATTGCCAGATAGTTTTAAAGACAGAACTACCCATGCTTCAGATGCTCCTGAAAATTTGAATAAAAACAGATATCCTGATATAAAAGCATGTATGTATTTTTATTTATTTATTTTTAATAATTAATAGTACATTTAAGTAAATATATTTGGAAATTTCATCTGCGGATTGTTTCTAATATTTTCTTAAAGTAATTTTCTTCAATTTTTATATTCATATATCTAAAATTTGAAAAACTTTTTGAGATTGTTTTATGTATATCTGACTTATAATAACTAGAAAATGATAGTACTTTTATTTATTCATTTGATTTTATAGCATAAGATATCTGCATATTATGTTAACTTGATAGTAATAATCTTTTGTATATTCTTACCCCCTCCCCCCCACCCACCCAACTGCCAGTGATGTTCAAACTTGTAATAATTTTTTTCCTAGTTTATTATTACTATTATAAATAATTCTTTTTAATTTCATAATTATTCGATTAAAATATGAATTATGCACATTTATACAAAATTTTACCCTATACCGTCATGTTAAAAATTGAGAAAAAATGAGATAGCAATGTCTCCTGTTGGGCGATTTTTACCAGAAATTGATAATCACCAATTTATGTCACGGTACAGATGCCTATCAATTTGTATTGAATTCTGCACTGTAGATCCTAAGATACAGTTGCTACAAAATTTTGTCTCACATACATACACAAACAGACATTTTCTAAAAATGCTCACTCAAAATGTGTAAATACATCGGGACATCCAAAGTTGAAACTTTTTATAAAACCAATACTTTCTTCTATTGAATGTAGAAGAAAGTAAAAATTAAAATTTTTTTTAAAGAGTTCTGTAAAAGTTAAATCTTGAATTTTTCTATCTTTTTTTGTGCTTATTTATATGATGATATAGACATCAAACAATTATTATTATTTATTTATTTATTTTTTTTTTTTTTTTTGTCAGTGAATATTTGTCAGTAAGCACCATAAATTAGGGGTGTGTGTGTGAAAAATACATAACTGTTTTAAGCCTAAATAATTAAGCAAAATTCTTCATTAGAAAAAATTGTAGGTGTGAGTGCAGCAATAAACATTGTAATATAGTAGAATAAAAATAGAACAGATACAGAAGCTTCAAGAGCAAAAAACTTTGAAGTAGATTATTATGCTATTAACAATGTTTATTGAGCAAACAAAAAAAAGTTTTATTTGTAAAAGAAGTTCGTTTTAAATATGTGGATTTCGATTTCTAAAAAGATTACTGATAACAGTAGCGGATTTAAGGTGGGGGGCTGAAGCCCCCCCCCCCAAAAAAAAAAAAAAAAAAAGCACTAACATTCCCAATTGGATGTTACAATCGTAAAATTTTCATTGATCTGGAATAACATCTTAAAAGCACTAACATTCCCAATTGGATGTTACAATCGTAAAATTTTCATTGATCTGGAATAACATCTTAAAAACTCTTAGTTCCCCCCCCCCCCCCTCCCACCTCAAAAGTTAAGTTCTCGATCCACCACTGACTGATAATTGTGAACATAAAAATATATTTTTTACATTCCCCCTCCCCCTTTTTTTTTAAACTTGAAAAATGTAGCTTTTAAACAATATTTTAAATGACAAATTTGTTATCTATATCTATGTTTTTGGCAACATACATGGTTAATTTCGCAACACTTGTCCCAAAAGAACTTCCCATATTGGTGTGGACCCTAATATTGGTGTTAATTGATTCAAAGCAAAAATTTAGACAAAACACCTTATCATTTTACTTTATTTTTAAATAACAGTGAAAACAATTCAGTATTTAATTAATTGGCTTTAAGAACATAATACATTTTGGGAATCAGATATTTAAAAAAACTGCAAATCTTGTTAATTAAAGATACAATATCCCATTTCAGTAATTATATCTGAAAAATTAGTCATATATTAGAGCAATTAAACTTATATTTTGTTGATTATTGATAAAAACAATTCTGCCTTTTAGCAATCAACCCCAAGAATACTAGTGCTTAAGCAATCAGACACAAAACAAAAAGTAGATATCTTATAGATTTGTAGTGAAATAATTGTGCATTCTTGGTAATCAGCTATTTGAAAAGTACAAATTTTGTTGATTAAAATTTTTTAAAGTCATATAAACTTAATAATAATCTATATAAATAAAGAGAAGTACCTGTGTATGTATCTGTGTGTCTGTCTGCACTATGGTGCTCACACTACAGATCACAGAGTACAAAACTTGGCAGGTGCACACCTGCTGGGACCCTGCAACTGTGCACCTCACTGAGATTTTTTCGAATTTGAATTTATTTATTTATTTATTTATTTATTATTTTTTTTTTTTTTCAGTTTTAAATATGGGCTTCTGTGTTTAATTTTTCTAAAATTTATTCTTTCATTTCAATCATCTATCTTCGCAACGACTATTACGCTATTTATTTGCTGTTTTTTTAATTCATTCATTTGAAGGCGAAATCTCTCTCTCTCTCTGTTTTTTTTTTTTACTTATTTATTGAAAATCAAATGCTAATGCAGTAGAAAAAATTAAGTATATTAATTTTTAAATTAAAAAACTTATTTATAACAGTTATGTTTATCTACAATGTATAGTATAACAACTTTTTCATTTTTTTAATTATTAATTCCTTTGAAAGGGAAATCATATTTATTTATTTATTTATTTATTTATTTATTTACAAAATTTATTGGAAAAAATGATAGTATATAGTAGAAAGGATTAAACTTATTAAAATGTAAGCTTAATTAAAATTTGTTTTTTATTTAATTTCTTTTAAAAGAAAATCTTTTTCTTTTATTTATTATATTGGTCAGAATCATATGGTAATACAGTCGAACCTCGTTAACGTAAATTACTTTTAATATGAACTGATTTCACAATCGCCATCAAAATGAAGTTTAGTTTTGTTATAGGAAAATTAGTTACTGATAGAATGAACTACTGCTAACATGAACAAATCTTTTATACTCCTAAAGATTCACATTAATGAGGTTCGACTGTATAGTGTAAAGAGCAAGGGCTATAAAATACACGCTTCAAAAACTAAAATACTTAATAGATGCTGAGATACAGCCATTCTTAAAATTGTAGTCTTTAAATAACAGCAGATCCACCTGTCATTCATAAATACCAAGATTGAAGTTCCCAGGGAAGACCTTTCTGTAAGCAGTGAGAACCTGGACACAATGCAGTGTGGGTGGAAAAGGAGCTGCTGTAGGCAGTAGGTACCCGAAGTGAGGTTTAAAGTGATTTCAATGTATTTTTTTTATACTTTTTATTTATGTCATATAAATAGTGATTCATTTATTATGAGGAACTTCAATCCTTAAAATACTTATTGGTATTTCAAAACTAAAAGTGTTAGGCATGTGAATGGTCATAAAATTAATATGAAGATTAATGTGTGCATAATTTAGTTTTTTCTTTTATTAAGTGTTTTTTTAATATATGCTGTGTATGTTTTTCTGGCTGCCAAGTTTTTTAGCCTTGTGCCCTAACATTTTAAGAGATTTTTTTTAACCTTGCAATAACATTGTTTTTGTTACATAAGCCTTTGTTTTTATAAAAACTTATTGCGAAAAAATATAATATTAAAATTGAATCTACTTTCATATAGAAATAAGCTATTCATCTTTATAAATATTTCTTCAAAATGTATGTTTAAATACAGACATGTTACTTTTCAGCCTTAAGGCTGAATTCAGCCTTTTTAAGCTTGAAAATTATTATTCTTGCGATCAATGCAAATCCACATTAAAACTTTTTGGACATGTGTAGGGGAGTGGGGGGGTCAGCCTGAATTTGTGCAATATAATATTAGCAATTTCTATGTGATTGGCTTTCAAGAAATGTCAAATTCAAACTTGGATAAAATGAAAAAGAAATAACACTTCAACTGCATTTTCCTAATGAACTTGAACTACATTATTTTGCTAATCAGTTGCCCCAGCAAGCAATGCTTCTATAGAATAAACTCATTTTCTAGTTATATGTAATAAGTTTGTCTGTTTTTAAGCACTTACAACTATTTTAATTATAATTAATATGATATTCAATATAAGATTTATTGTTCCGATTTTGTTTATTGTGTGTACATATATGCAATCAGATTTAACATTATTTTTATTGAAAAATTTATATTGTGTCAGTTGCCTGATACCACTTTTGAGAGGGGGTGTGTGTGTGTGTGAAAAGTTCAGCCTTTTTTTCTGTAAGCTTGTATCATGTCTGTAAATATAATAGATATATACATATACTGGGTGATCCAAAAGTTCCAGAAAAAAGTTTAAAATATATTAATCAAGAAGTACTGACTGTAGCTCTGTGCGGTTTTCAGTGAAATGTACGGAAAAGCATGGAATTTATTTTATAAGAAAAAATATTAGTTGCATTTTTTTCACAAACATATCGTGCTGTATTTGGAGGCACTCACATTTTAAATAGTTCCACTTGATCAAATAACACCATATTGCAAATACGGAAGCTTTTTTTAGAATTTCTAATGCATAATGTCTGAGGTTAATTCTAATAAATGACAGCCATCACATTGAGTGTTTATAGTTCTAGTTACTTTGCTGAATGTACTGCTTCACTCAAAAAAAGTAATTTTGCAGTTAAAAGTCCACCTGATGAACAACCTTTAAAAAAAAAAAAATATATATATATATATCCCATGCCTTTCTGTGCATTTCAGTAAAAACCACATAGTACTACAATCAATACTTTTTGAATAATATATTTTTTTTGTGACTTTTGGATCACCCTGCATGTCTCTCTCTCTCTCTCTCTCTCTCTATATATATATATATATATATATATATATATATATACATATATATATATATATATATAGAGAGAGAGAGAGAGAGAGAATTATCTGCCCAAATAAAATTCTCTCTCTCTCTCTCTCTCTCTCTCTCTCTATATATATATATATATATAAAGATGATCTATTAAGCATAGTAGAAGCCAAGCAACAGATACAAGATCACTGAAATACCAATGACCAATAAGATAAAAAAAAAAAAAAAAAAAAAAAAAATCATCAGTGGATGAAATACACTAATGTAAAGAAACCAGATCTATTAATTAACAGCCTGCAAAACAAACAAATCAATAAAGTAAAACAACAAATCTTAACTATATATATAATTATTAATCATATTATTAATAATTATATTATATTATTATTAATCATTATATATATATATATATATATATATATGAGAGAGAGAGAGAGAGAGAGAGAGAGAGAGAGAGAGAGAGAGAGTTATCTGCCCAATTAAAATTTTATTTTCTGGAATTAGCGTATATTCTCTCAATTGTCCTCCTTTCTGGTTACTTAGATAAATCATCTACACAGTCAAATTGTTTTTATATATATATATATTTTTTTTTTTTTTTTTTTTTAAATAATTATGTATTTATCATGTTTTAATCTGTAGCTTTAATGTGTACATGTGCAAATACTCACACAAAAACTGTACCTATTTTTAAGCCTATGATAAATTATTTATCAAAATGTTTTCTAAAATATATTTAAGATGTATATATTTGATTTTGAATAATAGAAAAAAAAAATTATTCTATTATTTATATAGCCTTCTAAATTATGCAAGCTAAATAAGAATTTTATATGAAAGCAATTCCATCACTGGATATTCTAATAATTTAAATAGCTTATTTTATTGAAATTAATATAAAATTCTATGTAGTTCAATAATTATTTCAGTAATGTTAAGTAATATGGGTCATTTAATATCTTATTAAATAAAATCTTATTAACCACTTCACCAGCCATCCCGAGATAACTCAGGGGAAACGTAGCCTTCCACGTACTATAGTGGCCAGTGAAGTGGTTAAAATTATACTTTGATGAGTTTATGTAAGTAAAATTTAATTTCTCTTTGCAGATGATCAAACAAGAGTAAGATTGCCCCCTATTGAAGGTATTCCTGGGTCTGATTATATTAATGCTAATTTTGTCGAAGTAAGTTCATGAAGTATTGTCAATATTTGTTTACAATTTTCTATTAATAAGAATTGTGTGCTGTTGATTCTTTATTGGAAAAAATTACAATCAAAAACTGAAGAAATTTTTCTTTTCAATTTTGCATTTTGTTTTAGGTTGTATGGATAAATGATTTTACTGAAATTGACCGTTTGGTATTAATTGCTATCGGAAAAGACAATTTTTTTATAGGCCCTGTCATTTTCAAAATTTGCATCTTTTCTTATAGTGCAAAATATTGATCTTCACCTGTTCACCACTTGCTATTTAGATGTTTAATTTGAATCTGAGTTTTTTATATTAAAAGCATAGATATATATTTATTTTTGCTACTTGATTCTCAAATTATAAGTCATTTTATATATTTCACTGTTTAAAAATACCTCGGGAGAGTTACATAAAAATAATAGTAGTAAAAATAAAAGCTATTTAGTTAAAGTAAAATTTTGTTATTTGTATTCTAATGCTATAAGCTTGTAATATTTTAAATAGTTCACAGTTCCATTCCAGGAAAATATATGAAATTTATGTAGTACTTAATAACAGCATAATGATTATATAGATATAAGATAATCAGTAGTGGCACCAGAAATTCCCCGACGGGGGAACACCACCTCCCCGACAGGGAGGCACTACATAAAGAGAGTTTATTATATAAGTATTTATCAGAAACTGCAATACTGTTAATAATGTTACTGTTAATATTTGTACCATTCCATTTGTTAGTACTCCTCATGGTTTTGGAGATCATCGTGCCACAGACAGACATTTTCTAAAAATATCGTGGTCAAAACGTGTTCTGGACCTCTCAAAATGTGTATATTCATGGAAAACTGAAAGCTAAAAATGTTTACGGATCCAATACTTTCTTCTATTGAATATAGAATGGAAAAGCTGGAATGCTCCAAATTTGTACAAGGAAAGAAAAATGCTGTCAAAAGTAGAAAAACTGAAAATTTTGTTTTTTTTCCCCCGAGAGGTTTCAGGAGTATGCCTCGATGGGGGGGGGGTTACAGACTCCCCAACCAGGGGGGGGCTGTGCCCCCTCCAGCCCCCTAGCTGGCGCCACCCCTGAAGATAATGATAAATCAGAGTATAACAATTCTTTTTATTCCATAGACTTGCCATTAAGCAGGATGCTCTACTAGGGAAAAAAAAATGTACATATAATTATTACAAACAACAATATACATTAAAAGTGAACTAAAACAAATTCTAAAAAGAATTTCTATGAAAGCTATGAGCACTTTTTGAGTAAATTTAAATGTGTGATAAGTTTCTTTTAGGGTGGATAGGTATGAAGATATTAAAAAAGTACATATTTTAATTATATTCTAAGTTATTACTACCTTCATGATTACAAAGTATGACAGATTATAGTTATATATTTGTTATAAGAACAGTCATATTTTATATGTATAAGGAAAATTCTATAAAAAAAATGTATTTGTGAGTGGGAAATTAGAAAAAATAAAGCTCAAACTTCAATTAGAATAAAATTACATTTTATCTTCATGTAAATAATATTAAAATCATAATGATGGCAATATCTTGTATAATTACTTTGTACTATAAGTGAAATTTTAATATTTGCATATTTTCATAGGGATATAAAGAAAGAAAAACTTTTATTTGTGCTCAAGGACCCCTTGATAGAACTGTTACAGATTTTTGGCGAATGTTGTGGGAGCATAAAGTCACTGTTGTAGTAATGCTAACAGGCATTGAAGAACATGGCCAGGTAAAATCTAATATCATGCATGGATATCTATTCTATATATTGGGTTATTCGATAAATAATGTCGTTTTTTAAAACCTTCCCTTCTAAAAACCAAGGCTTCTTCGAACGTGGAATTTTTCAACTTACCGAAAGATGGCAAAAGGTCATCCAACAAAATGGTCAATATATCATTGATTAATGTCTGTTGTTAATATAAATAAATTCACTTTGAAAAACATGAAAAAAAATGACATTATTTATCGAACAACCCAATATTATGTACCTATTTTGTTCAATAGATGAAAGTCTTCGTGAAAAGACACTTTTTTAGACTAGTTTTTTTTTTTTTTTTTTTTTTTCTAACTGTAGTTTCAAGTGTTTATGTTCTAACTATATAAAATTTATTTTATGTGAGCAAAGTTTTGCATAGATTTGTTGTAATTTATTTTATCTAGTATGTTTATCGAATATTGACATTTCTGCCTTAGAAAAAAGGGAGAGAGAAAGGGAAAAATCTTCTGATAAAGTTAGAACTGTGCATGTATTTTATTTTGTTTCTCTTTAACATAGAAGTGATCATTATCATAAACAAATAAAAAGGAAATGTCAGACAAATTTAATGTTTGCCTTGTCTCCTGTGAAGTAAGATTTTGCTTTCTCTTTTAAAAAATTTAGAATATATATTATAAACCTAATTTTCGTAAATGTTAAAGATTTCATAAATGCACAGTTTCGTACTACTTTAAAAGCTTTTCCACTTGTACAGAAAAAATTCATAACTCTCTCTATATATTTATTGCTCCAGAAAGAAAACTATATTTTTTGAGAAATAGAATTTTTCTTGTAAAATAAGAAGTTTCAATTACAAAGAAAATATATTACTGTATTATAAATATGAATAGTTTTTCCATGTTTCAAAAGTGAGCCAAACTTACTTGTTTTTTCTATTATGGCATCCTTTTTATGCTTTCTGTAGATCACAATACATTTCTCTTTTAATGTTTTCAATTTTTTTTTTTTTTTTTTTTTTTTTTTTTGTGTGTGTGTTTATATAAATAGTGTGTGTTTTCTGTACGTAGTAGATTAATTTTAAGAAATAGGAAAATTATAGCTATTGATATTATTTGCAGAAACAAAAATACTATGATATCTGTATGAATGTAAGATTTATTTATTTATTTATTTATTTATTTTTATGTAAATCTTCTTTTTTAACAAAAAAAGTTTTTTGAATGTGTTAGTAAACTTTTATTTTATGTATTATTTGAAATATGAATTATAAATGACAATATAAAACAACTTTTTTATATTGTAAGCTTTAAGATTACATACAATGACAAATAGCAATAGCCTGGGATATCTTTATTTTATTATTGTCCAAGGTGATAAAAGCAATTGTCATCATCAATCAACTAATCTATTATGACATAAAATAATGCAAAATTTAATGTCTATTTGCTAACAATTGACATTTGTTTATGAAATTTCATTAATTACTAGAAGTAACTAAAAATGGGTTATTAATGAAATTTCTTTTTTAATACAATTTCCCCATGTCTATTGCAGATCATCATTATCATGATTTTTAATTTAAATCGTGTTTTTCAGTTTCAGGGATGGAACACGGGCGCAGAATTCATACCACTCTCAATGTAAGAAAATTTTCTGCCTCTTAAATCGACGATATTATAGGTAGAGAAATTTCTTAAACACATTCTGGTATGAATTCTGCGCCCGTGTTCCATCCCTGCAGTTTGCACATAAACAAATAATAATTTGGTTTTTGTCATAAAATAACTTATTATTCTAAGAATTTTTTCTTATCTTCTATAAAATATTTTTAATAAAACTTGGGAAAAATAAAAATTTTTATATCAAATTTCTTAAAACTTTTTTTTTTTTTTTTTTTTTTAAATCTGATTTACTTTAATTTAGCAGAATCAGTAACTGAATGAATTAAATATTTTAACTAATAATTATAAATTCTATATAATGTGTATGTATTTTCCATAAATAATTTACAATAAGGGAAAAAAAAAAAAAAAAAAATGTATTATCTCAAAAAATTGAGTTACATTTTCTGGCCAGTTAATCAGCATTGTTATTTTGTAGACCAAACATTACAGAGAGGAAATACCCTGACTTGAAAATTTTAAGTTACTCACCAGTAGCCTGTAGATATTTTAACTTTACTCCCCACCTATTTATAATCTTTTTGAATGATTAAAAATTTTTAAATGGGATAATTATATTGGTAAAGATATTTTTTAAATTGTCCAATTTTTGTGACACCCATTTTAAATTCTTCAATTTTTATAAAGTGTTCATTTCAGTTGTACTGATTTTTGTGAAGGGTGAGTTTTGAGATCATTGATTTTGTGAAATGTCGAGTTGAGTTAAACATTAGCTTTTACTGTATAAACATCAGGAAAGGCTTTTTTTTTTTTGCCATAGTCAATTGATAAACTTCAAACACTGCATATACAGATCTTTTATTCTCTACAGCAAAAATTGTATTGAAGTCAATATGTGTCATTTATAATCTACAAATATATGTATATATGTTGTAACAAAGTAGTAGAATTTAGTAAAAGAAATAATAAAAAGCCATTGAAATCCTCAATAACCAAAATGAATTATCATATAACTAAATTAAATAACTGGTGATACATATATCAATAGGAAAAATCATCTTTTGTTTGCTATTGTCAGTCTGCATTGGGCATGGATATGTATTCACTATCCACAAAAGGTTAAAAAACTTTTTTTTTTTTTTTTTTTTTTTTTTTAAACATATGCAGACCTAGGAGTGGCTAGGTATTCTATCTATTTCTCTTTTTTTCACATTTGTCTCTTTTAGTCTCTTTTTTGTTCAATTAGCCTCTTTTCTAGCTTTTTTTCATGCTTTTTCCAATGATATTTTTTCTTTACCCATTTTTCCTCAAAGATTCAGATCAATGTAGTAGATTTTAACTCTTAAAGAGGGATGTCAGAAGTATTATATAGAATGCAAAATATAGAATTAAAAAAAAAAAAAAAAAATGAAAATTAAATTCAAGAAAAAAGGTTGCACGTTGAGGGCTCATCATATATATTTTTTAATGTAAACTCAAAATTGCTATTCTTTTACTTGTGTCACTTTTCTTGTCATGGTGCAATAAGTTTATTTGTTCACCACATGCAAAGGGCAATGAAGTAATCGCGAAATTTAAGTTCATTTTCTTCATTCAGAATATAGGTAAATCAATTTAACAGCTTAAAAAGAAATGCTAAGCTTAAAATATATTTTATGTTACTATAATACTTTTTTTTATTTTACAATAATACTTTTTTTTTTTTTTTTTTTTTTTTTTGTAAATACAAATTTTGCTTATTTTACGAGTTTTTGTTAACTATTAAAGTAGCAAACTTTGACAAGCATGTTTAGGTCATAATTAAATTTCATTTTGCAGGTTGGTATAGAAAATTTTGTTATTGGGCATATCATGTAGGTGCATGTAATGTGGCTGTTATTCTGTCTTAAGTTTCCAATTTTATATTGCTGGCTGGTAAGATTTTTGGTGAATTCCCCACCTCGTTATATATGTACCAGTATCTTATGTGTTATCAAAAATTATTTTACATATAAGTAACATATATGCTATACTTATTTCAGTATTCAGGAATTAGAATTTAGCAGCATCTGTGATGCATTTTAATTTAGAACTTCCATAGAACAATTCTGTAAACATTTGGATTCTATAAGATTTAGCAAATACTTGTAATGCTAGTATTACTATAAATTTTGTTACAAAGATAATTTTTCTTACATACGATGTAAGCTGACATTCAGTTTTGTAAATAATGCATTGTATACATTTCCCCCCCCCCCCTCATGTAAAAAAAAAAAAAAAAAAAAAAAAAACTATATCAGTGGCAGATTTGCAACTGTAGAAGCCAGGGACGAAATTCTCGCGGTCTCGTTTGCCTTGCCTTATTTAGAATTTGCAGAAATATAAACAAGTTTTCTTTTGGTTTTGGAGTTATCGCTCTATGGTCACTTTAAAGCTCTTTAGACAGGAACCTACAACTTAAAATGGAATTTCAGAGAAGAAAATAATGGCGCGACAGCTTCACTATATATATATATACTTAAAGATTGTTTCTTCAGAGACCCCCATCATGATCAGAGGCCCAGATTGCCTACTCCCTCCACCTTCCTTGTATATACTGCATGCCACTGCAGTATATACATTAATTTTACATTTTTGTTCATAATATTCATTTATTAGGGAAAAACTTTTCTCTTTTCAATCTCTTTTTTAAATATTGTAGTCTCTTTTCAGCCCCCTTTTTAGACACTTTAGTCTCTTTTCTCTCTTTTTCAGTAGTACTTTACCACTCCTAGGCCTGCATATGCTTTTTTTTTTTTTCTTTCAAAATCTGAAAATCATAATAGCATATATTTTCTTATGTTAACAATTTTAGATATGCATAAGTATGAAAAGCAAAACTAAAAAATACTGAGTCACTGAATTTTTATAAATTAAATAAAAATAAAAATTTAATCATATAAACAAATGTCATGTAAATTTATGTATAATTCAGCTTGTTTTTACAAAATACAGATTACTTTATAATTAATTTTTAGGTAAAATGTGCACAATATTGGAATGATAGTTGTCCTAAAGAGATAGAAAAGATGTTTTTAGTTACAGTAATTAGTACTAAAAGGTACTCTGACTATGTAGTCAGAAGATTTCAAGTAGAATATACAAAGGTAAGCTTTTTATGATTCTCCTCCCCCCCCCCTTCCTTGAAATCCATTTTTATTTTCTCTATGTAACATTTTTTAAAATATAAATTTTAAATTTCAATATTTCAATTTCATTAGGATGGTCTCACAGAAGAAAGAGAAGTCCTTCATTTTCATTTTGTGTTATGGAAAGATTTTTTAGCTCCTGAGCAACCTTCATGGCTCTTACGTTTTATTAAACGTGTTAATGAACACTATTGTTCTGACAGAGGACCTCTTTTAGTTCATTGCAGGTATAAGTGATTGACCATCTCTTTCTATTATGAAAATATTCATATATATATAACCCTAACAGCACAAAATGTTTCAGAAACGTTACAGTCATATAATATGGAAACATTGTAAATATTATAGAAACGTTCAGTTAGCTTTCAGATTACTTTCATAAATGTAGAAATGTCCGCGATCGTAACAGAAACGTTTCAATCACATAACAGAGAGAACATTGAAAAGGGCGAATGTTTCAGAAAGGTATCAGAGAGCATATTAAAATGTGTTACGTTTTTGAAAGTTTGTAAGCATTTGGCAACATAACTGAAACATTCTGTGCTGTATGGGAAACTGTAACCCTGCTTGTATATTCCTCATGTTATATGAAGCATTTTTTACTGTTTAATTCTCTTTTTTTTTTTTTAAGTGCTTTTTAATACAGTTTTTTTAAAGTTTGAGATTTCAGTTAGCTTTCTTTTTGATGTTCTTGCTATTGTGTTCCTGTCAGTAGCCGTATAAAGACACAAACTTTCAAATTTAAGATTAGGAATTGGCATCCCTACACACTCAGTGCCCTATTGCTCAGTGCACAGGTTGCACACAACTGAAATCTGTCATATATAATAATCTAGTTTTATTGAAAAGCAGTGTAAGAGAAAAATAGTGAGAATACCATACCAGATTATTTCTTGTGTTTTGCTACTTTAATGTATTACAATTAATATATTTTTAATATATAGTATTAATATATTGTAGGTATGTCTAGTATACCTGGGGCGATTATGTGTAGGATTATATTTTCTTGATTTTAGGATTAATTTTTTTTTTTCCCAATTATTTTTCAATGACTGTTAAGGGGAAACTGTTGTATAATGAAAATTTTAGTACATCTTTGTAATTAATGGATAATTTTTTAGATTTTCAAAAACTTTACATGCATTTTATTGGTTACAATCATAAAATATTGTTGATTGCACCAAGGATTTGTTCCTTTTCATTTAACTTCAGGATTTTTAAAATAGTCGCAATCAGCCTTGGTATATACTGCAGTCCTGCAAAAATTCATCCAGAACTGAATTTATAAATGTGTGACCTCGTTGTTAGTCACATATATATTGCAGTTATATAAAATAATAAATGTATAATAACTTTCTATAAGTATACACAAAATTTGGAAATTTAATAAATAACAATTACTATTTTTATTTTTCTAATAGAAAAATTATTATATTTTATAGTTATTATTTATCTGTTTATGATTTTTCCATTACTCTAACAAAAATTATAACTTTGTTTTAAATAAAACAAAGCGTTTAAAAACATTTAAATTAAGCAAGGGGGGGAATATATGAGCAGGCTTAAATCACAAACCTTTCAGAGCATGCTGTCAAGTAGGACATCTAAAGTTCTTTAAAATGGTAGACTCCTCCCCCCCCCTTTTTTTTTTAAGTATGTTCCATCATCAGCATTAAATAATTTTCACTAGGATTTTATTTTTAATCAATTCTAAATAAAATTATAATGTATTGAGCAGGTTTCATCACCTCAGATTTTTTTTTTTTTTTTTTTTAATTAGTAGAGATTGTTACTGTGTATTTTACAAAATTAGCCTTTTTTTTTTTTTAAGTTTCACCAAAGGGGGAGAAATAATAAAATAAATTACAAATAAATAAATATATTTAAATGTTTTATCTGTATTTTTCAAAAGTGATTCACTATTTCTTTTCATGTAGTCACTTAGAAATATTCTTAAGCACTGTCATCTTCTTTTCCACTGTTATTACTTTCCGAACACTATAGTGAGGAAAGTATTGTAATCATGTCAAAAATCCGAATTCGAGATTTTGATGTTTCTATATGTTTTGAGGTCCCCTGAGTCCGTTTTCACTATTTTTACGATGATGTATGTATGTGTGTATGTGTGTATGTTTGTGAACACGCTAGCGTCTAAAGGCTTTGTTCGATTAACCTGAAAGTTGGTACGTATATTGTAAGTCACCATAGTACGAACCCTATAGATTTTGGTGAATCTAGCACTTATACTTTTTTTACAGGGACACAAAGAAAAATTCTTTATCATTATGGCCTATGGGACCAAAATCTTAAAAGTGCGATAGCATCTAAACGCCTTATTCAATTGAGCAAAAATTTTATACCCATATTATAGGTCACAGATACTCAATCTGTATAGATTTTGGAGAATCTAGCACTTATAGTTTTTTTACAGGGACACAAAGAAAAATTCTTTATCATTAAGGCCAATGGGGCCAAATTTTTAAAAGTGTGATAGCGTCTAAACGCCTTATTAATCTGAGCAAAAAAATTGTACACATGTTATAGGTCGCATTTGCACCAACTGTATAGATTTTGGTGAATCTAGCACTACAGTTTTTTTACAGGGACACAAAGAAAAATTCTTTATCATTATGGCCTATGAGACCAAATTTTTAAAAGTGCGATAGCATCTAAATGCCTTATTCAATTGAGCTGAAAATTTGTATGAATATTATAAATCACTGTTGCACTAACTATAAGCATTTTGGTGAATCTAGCATCTATAGATTTTTACAGGGACAAAACAAAAAATTCTTTATCATTATGATCTAAGGGCTCAAAGTTCAGTAGCGTTAAATAAAACCTCGTGTGATATATGGAGAAAAAAACACTCTATTATGGTTTTCTCTCTTTTGTTTGTTTAGCAATTCCTCTTTCTTTATTTTATCTACAAAACTGTTAGTTACTCAATGTTCGGAAAGTCGAGTGGAGTCACTCCAGATTTTTTTTTTTTTTATACCTGATAATTCATATAATTTTCTTTACATATATAACCTTTTTATAATTCCATATTAATTCAAAATAGTGATCCTTTTCTAAAAACAATGCATTTCTAATTATGCTGTTTTTATTCGTTTATTTTTATTTGTTTTTTAAAAAAAGCATTAAAAGTGATTGTTTTATCAAGATAACTAATTTTTAGGAGGTAAATATTAAACGAAATTTGAAAAAAAAAAAAAAAAAAAAAACTTTTTGATTAGCTTCTGAGATATTTTTCAAATTAATAAAAAAAATTCAAAGTTTATCTTTTTGTGAGCGAATATGTTTAAGCAATAAATAATAAAAACATTTCATAAAAATCTGTATTTAATGTGTGATAAATATGCAGAATTTGGCAAATAATATTTAATGATTGAATTTGCCTCAGAAATTTCATCAAATTTCAAAAATCTATATCTCAGTAGTCTTAATTTTTTTCAATATTCAAAAGCTATAGATCCTTACAAATAATGCTCATTTTAGCTCTTAAGTGTCTCATAGTCTCAAAAAGTGTACTTAAACCCGTGTACTTTTTAAACTGGTATGTTTTTCTGTTGTGTGAATTTGATGATATCTATTAAGTATTAAAATTATTTTAATATTTTATAATCATACCTATTAAAAAATTATATTAAGGAATTAATGTTACTGTAATTAAAAATGAGGTGAGTAAGAGATCTTTTAAATTTAGAATGCGTCTTGAACCACAAGTTGTGTAAGTTGAATTTTTGTCTTGCCTTTTAATTTCATTGTAAATTTGCCTTAATAAAATAACTAGAAATAAGTGATGAATGCCCTGATATTAGTGACTAAATAAATTAACTGCTCGGCATAAAAATTGCCCCAACACCATTTTGGCAAATTTTTATGTATAATGACCTCCTGAATCCGAATATGATGCCCATTTTGCCCTATCACCCATCGTTTTTTAGGGATGGCCCCCTATTTTTGTCACTTTTCAGTAATTTTATGGCTATAAAATTCATTTCTAGGGGGGAGGAGAGATTATTTTAACTGCTAAATATCTTCTGAGGGGCTACAGAGTGGAAAAATCCTAAAACATCAACATTTGCAGCAAGGGGGAAATTTAGGGGGGATTTGGCCATTGAAATTATGTATTACATTTCTTATATTTTTTTAATCTGTTATTAATGTTATTTATTAAGCATTACATTTTTTTTGTTTTTAAGTGTTAAATTAATTATTTTTCAATCTCCAAATCAAATTCATAGCCATAAAGTTACCGAACAGTGATAAAAATTGGGGGAGGAGGGTTGTGTCAAGATAAAATGGTGGGTGACTGGGCAAAATGGTAGTCATATTCGGATTCAGGAGGTCTTTTACATAAGAATCAGCAAGAATGGTATCAGGGTTCAGTTTTTTTTTTTTTTTTTTTTTTTTTGCAATGCAGTGTTTATTACACAGCTAGCTTGTAAACTCTGTACTCTATTTGCCATGGTTAGAAAATTCTCTGTTTTATACCGTTCTGAATAAAATAAAATAAAATTCTAATTAGGGGAAAAACAAACTGTAAAAGTGTTTTACATATTTAATTCATAATCCTTTTAATTATGAGCTATTCTTTAATCTCATAACTCTCAAAGTGGCTGGTATGGATTTTTGCATTCATTAAGTAGTTTTCCCCCCTCCCCTAAATTCACTTACATTTAAATAGATTTTGAGATTTTTTTTTTTTTTTTTTTAAGTATGAAGATCATATAATGAGATTTATCTTTAAATACATAGTTATATTTTTAATTTCTAGCTTAAATAACTATTGTTTTTAGTACAGTATGAAGACCATTCAGTGAAAACATTACAATTTTGTTCCTTTCCAAGATTCTTGATGGGATATGAATTCAGGGTTCGTACAGTACTTATTATATATTTTTTTCCCTGAACTTTTCCCCAGTAATTTTAAATAGCAAATTTTGTCATAAAATAAGCCTATAAATTTAAAGTTTCTAGAAATTCTCATGCATCAAGTGAAAAAGGTCGACTCATATGAAGGAATTGATTAAGAAAATGCGTAATATTTTATACTTTATTTTTAATCTTTGTTAGTTTATTTATTGCTTAGATAAACTAAGGAATTAAGAATCGTATATTTAAAATAAAATTTTGAATATTTATTTAAAATATTTTATGTTTTTTCATTTTAGTGCTGGTGTGGGACGCACTGGTACTTTTGTAGCTATAGATAGTCTTTTGCAACAATTAGAAGAAGAGTGCAGAATAGATGTTTTTCAATATGTGAGCACACTGCGCCATCAAAGGAACTTTTTAGTGCAATCTCTGGTTAGTATTTAGTTTCTCCGTTAGTTTTTTTATTTTAACATGTTTTGTCTAATTTTTTATTGCAGATTTTTAACACACTGTTTTTTTATATTTTCAGAAGCAATATATTTTTGTGTATAGAGCATTAATGGAGCATGCTCAGTTTGGTGACACAGAAATTGAAGTTAGGCACCTCAGGGACCATTATGAAATTTTAAAAGACAAAGTTGGTGATACAGATAAAACTGGGCTAGCTATTGAATTTGAGGTATATAGTCATAATATATATAATTTTAGGTTTTTTTTTTCTGTATATTTATATGCAAATTTTTAATATGTTTTTGATGCATCATTTTAGAAACTAGGTGATGTTATAGAAGATCCGAAGACATGTTGTGTTGGTACCATGGACATGAATGTAGGGAAAAATAGATATGATTTTATTATTCCTTGTAAGTAATGATGCAAAATTGTATTTCATATTTTGGAAATATACTCCATTAAATATTCTAAAAAGTTTTGAAAATGTATTTTAACCTTTTTTTTATTTACATTTTTAAATTAGTTAATGTACTTTTATTATAATGATATTTAACTTGGGCACAATTCTCTTAAATTTAATGCAATGTTTGTAAAAATGGTAAGTGTTTTATATATAAATATATTATGGTATTTTTGGTTCAGTGAAAAATGCAAATCAGTATTCTAAATTAAGTAAGTACTGTGTCTGATTTTCACAAGTCAGTCATTTTTATTCATTTTTTAATTTTCTTTTTAATTTCTTTTTTTAAAGTATTTGTCATTACATTTTGGCTTAAACCTGTTACAAGGTAATTAGCTCTACAAATATTGATCTTCACTTCTGATGTGTAATAAAAAAGATATCTTTTTAAATTTGCTGTAAATGTATGTTTAATTTATGTATACAAAATTTTTACTTATTGCCATTCAAAATTTTTGCTTTCTTTTAACATGGAATATTTTACTTCTGTGCAGTATTGTGAATTTTATGTATTCTTCTTCTTTAGATGATTTAAATAGGGTAATTCTGCCACCCTCACCATCAAGAGATCATTCTTCATACATAAATGCCTCTTTTATTCAGGTAATTTATTGAATAAAATAAATGATTTTTGAAACATACTTATTTAGATAATATGCAAAAAGAAAATACATTTGTTTAAACAAAGCATATTTTCCAAAATACTTTGTACATGTGCTATCCTATCCATGCTATCCATTTGAGAATAATTTATAGGTACTGTATATAATTTATTTTAATGATGATTTCGAGATGTTGTTCCAAAAATAAAGAGATTTAGGAATTCTGTAAGTGATTTACTTTTGGACATATATTTAGAAATTATAAATAAGATTCCTGCTTTGTAATCCTAAGGATCAGTTGTGTACTAGAATGAAATACCATATTTCCAATACATAGTCATAAATAAATGAATATTCCTAATGTCTCAAGTACCCTTTATCACCTTTTTATTAAAAGATAAATTAGAATTGAAGAATCTGTTTACTTATTTAATTGTAAAAATATTTTCATACTCAATTTGGTTTTTCTTATTGTTTTACATTTTAAATAAATATACTAAAAGCAAAACTTCATGAAAACCTTTTCACCTAAAGAATTTTACTAGTTATCATTTATTTATTTATTTACATGTAATATATATATATATATATATATATATATATATATTTAGGATTTACATTTTTTTTTTTTTTTTAAGTTTATTACCACATTATTTCGATAATTTAAATTTTTTTTCAAATAATAATCTGTCTTTACTATATTATATAACAGGCCTGTCTAACCCAAAATGCTTGGCGGGTCACATTGCAAATCTATCTTATTCAGACAGGTATGCATTGTATATATGTAGGTATATATGAATCATGCATACCTAACTTTTTTTCAGGGAGGCAAGTGAACACTTGGAATAGAATACATTAAAACTAAATTTTATTTTTATTAATAAAATTACAATTAGAAAAGTAAAAAAATTACTATATGTTGATCATAATAACAATCAATAATCAATTTGATAATATTTTGTTAGCAATATTTATTTCTCTAACTACCATAACCGATATTTTCACTCCAAAGAATCAGAAATAATTTTTTAACTTTTTATGCGATAACTCTTTGAGAAACAAGGAAATTCTACTAATTTAAATTAAAGTGTCATCAGAATTTATGAACAAGTCTAAAAGAAAAGAAGTAAATGAAGTTTTCCCCTTATATTATTCAAGTGAAATTCTGTTAAAAATTTCTGGGATGAGCTTTTGCAATTGGTAATGGAAATTAGGGGGGATATAATATACTCCTCCACCCCTGAAAGGGTTAACCAAAGATGCCAATCTATAAATTTCTTGAATTCCGTTGTAGGATGGAAAATATTACATGGTGGGCTGTGGTTTGGCCAACCCTGTTACATAATATCTGATCTGAAATATATAAATATATGTGGAAAACAGTATAAAAAGTTGATTATTTAACTGTTTTTTTTTTTTTTTTTTGTAATTTTGTTGTAATATATTGTTTATTTTAAATTCCTGGTGAATTTGGCTAATATTTAAATAATTGTTTAACTTGATGAAGAATTAACATTTAACAAGAGGAATATCATTTACCTTGAAATTTTTTTATAAGGATCCTTTCATTGTCGAGCGCGACATGCGACACTTCTTTAGATAGATCTTTTTGATCTGAGATTCTTCTTCTATCTGTACTTTGGTAATATCATTTCGTGCCATTTGGCATCAATTAGGGCAGGGTCATTGCCATTACTTGCTGTTTCATTGAGTAGTATTTCTATAGTTTCTCTTTTAAGATACAGAATAAAATTTGTAGTATTTATGGAGTTGATCTAGAATTTAATTTTCAGGCCTTTTTTTTTTTATATATATATATTTTTAAAGTATTACTGTGTAAAATCTTCCTAATTAGCTGTCACTCTATATAATGTTTAATATCAAGTTAATAGTGTTCCATTAAGCCAAATATAGGCACTCATGTGAAATAATGATGAAAGGATAGAAATATTTTGTAAAAAGACCATTTTAATATAATGAAATTTTACAAAAGGGTAATTTTTATGGGTTAGAATTTTGTGAAGGAACATTAAAAGAACCCTAATTTTTTCCTGCATCAACCCTTTATTTATTTCAAATTAAAATTGAAATTTAACTGTTGCATATTAATAAAAATGAAAAAAATATCTAGCAGTGAATATATGTATTTTTTTCTTAGTGGTATAGAGGAATAAAAGAAATAATAAAATACTGGTAGATAAAATCTGTATCTAATTTTACCCAATAAGTAGAAAATGAGAAATGATATTGAAAAAGGCATTTCTTGATAAAATATACTAATCTACCTATTTGACAGAGATGAAGTATACAATCTTTACCCTTTCAAATATTAAAATTGGGTCCAATAGTATGATTTAATCAGTGATTAGAAATAATGCTATTATTGCGCTATTGGTAGTGTTTAGTTATCTCTTACAACAGTTGTACTCAGTAGAATTTCTTAACAACAACAAAAAGTAATTTTTAGTATTTGTCTTTTATCTTGAATTATTTCATCTTCAGGAATTTTTGTTAATTTTATCATCAGAGTGCTGTAGAAGGGAATTAAATTGCAATTATAAAAAACCACTGTTGTTTTCAATCTGCAATTTTAGAATGCACTAAGTTAAAGTTATATTACTTAAAAATATAATTATGTATTTGAAGATAAACCTTGCAACTTATATAAGATTTTAAATACAAGCTAAAAAAAATTATAATTATGTAATCTTAGCCTATAAGTGTATTATGTGACGAAAACAGCTCAGTGAATAGATATATTCAGTCATGGTGGTCAAGTCTGGGCAAAACAGCATATTGCGGGGAAAAAATGAAACAGTTCAGTGATGTAAGCAAACATTGCCATTGATATTTACTAGTGGAAATTACAGAAATTGTATTTCAAAGCAAGAAACTTATTGCAGTGTTGTTGTGTCATGATAATAGATGTACTTTAAAATTTTAATCAACTTCCTTATCTCTTACTCTTATTTCTAAAATATACTGACAAGATGCTCATTAAAAAGTTGGTTATCTTAATATAACAAATTTTGAATTAAATTAAATTTTACATACATTCTTAGTAAAGATATTAAGATACTCCTTTATGTCTATTTATATTAAATACTTGTCATTTTATTATGTGGAAATCATTAATATATTTAAAAAGTAATTTTCATGAATCAAAATAAGTATTTTTTTCTTCCTTTTCAGGGTTATGATAGATCTTTATCATTTATTATAACTCAAGATCCTTTAGAGTCAACTATTATTGAATTCTGGAGGATGATTAAAGAACAGAGTATAACAACATTAGTCATGCTTTCAGAACTTGGAGATGGACAAGTAAGTAAAATATATCATTTAGTAGAGATATAATTTATATAAATAAAAACTCTATGAAGAAATATCTTATACATTCAGAACATTTGAGCACTGTCATTATTTATAGACTAAATTAGACTAACCTGGAAAATAATGGGGTACAACATCCAGAAATATCTTGACTGTACAAATTAAGTGATAATTGAATTTTGAATTGTTAATTCAGTTGTTTTTCTTATATTGGTCATTCATAGGCATTAGAATAGTTTCATCAAGTGTTAAAAAAAAAAAAAAAAAAAAAAAAAAAAAACGAAATGAATTAATTTGCTTGGATACTAGATTATCTTTTAATAGCTATGTGTAACAATACATATTCTCTATCAGTCTATCAGTATCATATGCAGGTGGATGGCCAATAAGCTCCCTCCAGTTTTCTTGATCAGTATAGAGGAATATGAACTATTTCAATGAATATAAAGTTAAAATAGTCTCCATTTTCCAATCTCTAAAAATAACAAGCAAAAATGTTTAATTTTGTTTTAATGAACTCATGTTTACAAAAGGGAAAAAAAAAAAAAAAAAAAAAAAAACATAAACCTTTGTTATATTATATGAAATAACTTAAAATTATATAACGAAATTTAAAATTTACAGAAGTTTTCGTTTTAAAAAGATAATTCACAGAATTAAAAAAAATATATAAGGATTTTTAGTAAGAAATTTTCTCACCTTTATGCAGAATAAGCTCATAATTCTCTTCAGCATGCTTCTTATAAGTTTTAGCATATAATTTTTGCTTACTATATCCATTTTGACGAAATAGCTGTTTTTAAATCTTACAGAGAATTATAAATTCTTCTACCTTCATAAACATCTTTAGCAAGTTTAACCCATGCATGAACCTATCATTTCTAATGGTGTTTTAACTATATATCAAGTTAAATATTAATTAAATAACTATTTTACATTTCATTTTGTGTCATGCACATAAAAAATGATATTTTATACACCATCTTGTAAAATATACAGATAATATTTATTTTATTGTTGCCAAACTTCAAAAATGATAGGTTCACCCATAATTTCTAATGCACTATAATTAAAATAAAGGGTGGCAAGAACAAAATATAGCTTGTCTGCCAATACACCAATTACATTCGCTTTTTATTAGATTGGTCATGTTTTTTAAATGATTTGTTAGCCATTCGCATTGTACTGCAGAGAAATAGAAAGTGAAAAAAAAAAAATGTTTGCTTTGGAAATATATAACTTTTTTGTTTTTAATTTTTGTCTGCCTGTAGAAAATGTGTTTCATGTAGAAATAACTGAAAATGGATGATATAAGTTCTCTTTTAAGTTATAAGATTTTCTTTCAAAATGCTTGTAATGACTATAAATTTTGAATAGAATATCTTCCATGAAATAATAGATTGTTTCCATAAAAAAGTTTAAAACTATTATGGAGTTAGAAATATCGTTCATAAACTATGAATATTTATTTAGAGATGTTGAAGTGCAAGATGTGGACCTTACATTCCAACATCTTCAAATAAGTATTGCAGAATATTTTCAAATGTTTAGAAAAAACTCTTTTTTACATATATGAATGAATGTATAGCAAATCATTTTTTTTTTTTCACTTAAAGTACTTACTTAAAGTATTTGCTGTATTAAGTTTTATAAATAAGAGAGTCCACTCAACTGACTCTACTCAACTTTCTGAACATTTAATAGTTACCAGTCATTTAAGTTAATTTGGATCAGTAAACAATTCAATAAATATTATAAGAATTTTTTGAGTGCTTCTCTGTAAATTTGTACAATATACTCCCAATTATCTGCAGAATTGAGTGGCACAGATTCATCAGATAATGAAAATCCCAGATAAACTGCAAAATACTTGAAAGAGGTTGGGGGAGGCGGTGTAAATGAGATAAAAACTAATATTCTAGCTTAAAAACACAATTGTATTGTATATAAAACCTAATACAAAAAAACAAAAATATTCACAACATAGAAAAAATACTTGTATTTTATATACTATAGAACAGAATGCAAAAGCAATAAACAAAAAAGTGTACTTGCAGTGAAGCCATTGTATACTCTATTAGCCAATTTATCCAACTAAATTAAGTAGTCCCACAAACATACCAATATTTTAATTTATTCTGGAGTATTGTAAATTCCTACCCTTTTTACACACCACATTATCAATAGCAATATTTTCTCAAATATGTAATTTTGATAAAATAAGAAGAAAAATACCTTTCAAGAAAATTGGTGTGAAAAAAGGAGGGTACTCTACTAACAATGCTCCAGAATAAAATAAAATATTAGAATGTCTACTATTTAGTAGCATACTGTATTATATAAAAAGTAAAACAAAAGCAACTAAATCTTTATAATTACATTTCTTTTTCTTTAAAAAAAGAAACAGTCATTTATTTTTGTTTCTTGTTGAGAAAACCCTTTCTCTTGATTCCTGCTGATTCCTGCACCTGTGGATGATCCACTTGTGAATAATCAGGAGTTTACTTTATATTTATATTAGAAATCCTGTTTCAGAATTTTTTTGTGTATCCTTCTATAAAAGTATAAATAGGGAGCCTAGAATTTTCAGTAATGGCAATGCATTACCAAATCTCTAAAACATATATAACTCCTATTTAAAGTAATTTTAATGTGTTTCAGATAATTTGTACCTATAAAACATGTATGTAAATAAGTTATAAATACTATGCACACAATTTCCTATGATGACCGTACCTCAAGTAAACAATATAATATTTATCAGTTTTGTTTTGCTTTAAGTAATTTAATAATATTCAAACACACTTCAGATAATTTCAGTCCATTAGTCTTAATGTAATGGGATTCTTTTGTGCGTATATGTGTGCATTAGAGAGAGTGAGAAAGAGAAAAGGAATGTAAAAAGTTAGAGAACCTCAATGTTAAAAAAAAAATATTTACATGCAAGAAATTGCAGCATAAGTTATACAAAATAATAAAACAGTGTAAAAATTAAAAATAAAGCGAGCAAAAAACACAAACCAAATAAAACGTACAAAGCCCAATAAATATTAAGGCCATCTTAAAAAGAGCCTGCCAGTATAGGGTAGAAACAGTATATTTCTAGAGCTACTAGTAAAATCCCAAAAAGAGTCTTAGCCCTCCCCCCCTCCCCTTACATACATCTTACTAAGAAAAAAGAGTAACCATTCAGAAATTAAAATGTAAAAATATGTGAAATAGTTTTACAATTTATTTGTGGTAACTGTTTAATTTCGCATTAACATATAATAATTTTCTGGGTGTCCACTACTGGTACCACAGAATGTTATCGTAACCAATAGTGGACAGCCCTGTCAACAATTGCTCATTTAACTTTTTAAGGCCAGATCCAGTTGTGATACAGCTTAGTATACTCCCAAATTCAGAATGTGGAACAAATATAAATTCATTTCACCCAAAATTAGATTAAAATGCATTAGTATATTCACAAGAGGTTTTTTCCCCCTAAATTTTTAAGAGATATTTGCATATTTGCATTTTTTTTTTTTTTTTTAAAGGACATACGTAATTCAGATAAATGTTTGAAAGAAAGATTGGCCAGCCTTGGTATTTTAAAGACCATCGCACAAGGAGGCAATTAATATGTTAATTAAAAATTAACTCATTTTAAGTAAAACAATGTTATTGAAGCTGTCATATAAGTTTTTAACATATTAATGAAACAGAAAATACCTTTTGTTAATTATATATGAAAGGATAAAGAGATGTAAGATTTTAAATTATTGTTTTATTTTTTTAAATTAATAGTGAGTAATAACTTAAAGAAAATCCCATTAAAAATTCTTAATTTGAAATTAATTCTAAAGCTTCGCCTGTAAAGTAAGTTTTATTACAATGCATGATCATAACGCAAAAGTCATAAAAGTGAACGAATTTTAGGATAATAAAGTGCTGAACAAATGCAACCTGCAGTTTCTTGTGGTTAGATGATGCATATTAATTAATCCAGGCGATCTAGACCTCAGCTAAGCTGTCAATCATTAAGTTAATAGCCAATGATTAGATGAAGGAGGGGTGCGATTTCACGTCAAAAATGCCGACATTTAAGAGAAAACGCATGGGGATGAGGCCTCTCTTCATGTGTGCTCTTGCCTGGTAAAATCACATCGAAATAACGGCGGCGGGAGGTAACGCAATGTAATCACGGCTGTCGCCATTCTCCTTGGCTCCGGTGAACTTGGTTCCACCTGCTCAGCCTTAAATCATGGACCATAACCTGTAAGATGTTCAAGATGGGCCAGTAAATGACTGTCTATAATCCTTGGACTCGTTAATGAGTGAAAGCCTCTCTTTATTAGAGATATTATGTGACACGGAGTAAAAAGAATACATCATATATATACATTTTAATCAGTTTGCATTTTGAAGTATCCACTTGTGGCACATTTTAAGCTCTCTGGAGAAAAAATTTTTTGAGTATAAAAATTATAAATTAGCATTTGCAGTATAGCCAGTACAGAAAGAGTTAATTGAGGTATCAAACATTGATTTTAGTTATAGATTATAAAATTAAGAACATTCTAGAAAAAATAGCTAGAAAATGTCCTTAAAGTATTCACTACCAGTGTAGTTCATGAATTGGTTAATAATTCTTTAATTATTGCTCTTTATGATGGAAAGTTTGATGTTGATTTTAACTTCATTAATTTAGCCATTTTTTTTTTCTTTGTGTATTAGTGTGTAAAGTTTTAAAATATATACTGGATTTGCAAATTGCTAAGATTAAGAGAATTTACAATAATTTTAAATCATTTTAGAGAGGCATTTTACAATTTAATTGAAACCATGAATTTTAAGTTTTCCTTCTTATGTCTTAACTGGCATCCATAACTATTAATTTGTATCTGCCAAGCTATTTAATATTAGCTATTTTTTTTTTTTTTTCCCAAGTGCTTTTTTAGGTAATTTTTAATGTAAGTTTGTTAGTCTGTCTTTATAAGTTTATATGACTGTATTAAACATTTTATGTTTTTACAAATTTTGCTTTTGTTCCTTTTATATTCTATTTAAACTATTTCATTTATTTTTATATTTTGAATTTCTGAATGGTTCTTTGTTTCTTTTCGTATGATGTAGGGATTACCTGTATTTAATATTTACTAGCTGCTCTTGAGATATTTTGCTCTTTCTACTCCACAATAAAGGACAGCCTCAATGTTTTTTGGGTTTTTTATATTTTATTTAGTTTATATTTTTTGTTTGTGTTTATACATGTGTAAAGGAACTAAAAACTCTTCATTCATGGCATTTTGTATAATTTGTGCAGTAGTAACCTATAAAGTGCCTATCAAATTTTTGCTACATTGAATTAGATACTTCAAGACATATAGATATACTGAGATATCATTTTTACATATTTTTCTTGATTACAATACTATCTTTATATAATATAATGTTTAAAAAGTTAAAATATTGTAATTGTAAAGAAATTATAAATTTAAAAAATGAATTTGTAAAATATGTATTATTTGTTTCTTCAATGTAGACTAAGTGTCAGCGCTACTGGCCAACTGAAGAGGAAGAAAAAGTTTGTGATTACATAAAAGTGACTTTTGAAAAAAGTGAGAAGCATACATTTTATACCAAAAGAGAATTTATAGTAACCAATACAAAATCAAATGTAAGAAAATATTTTATATTAATTTTCTTTTTATAAAAATAACTTAATTATCAATATTCTTAAGGAGCTGACAGGCTGCATATGTAATTATTAATCTTAAAATTTTCAAATATTTTTCTTAATGTAAATAAAAATTAAAGAGGTTTCAAAAGATATCAAGATGTTTAAATATTATATTTTGTATTCTGAATATTGCCACACAAAGAAGTGTCATTAGTAGTGACTGTCAGACCTGCCAACAGTTATGATTTTATCATATTTAATATGATGATTAAGCTTTTATATGAAAATATGATTTGGCCATAAAAAAATATTTTTTTTTCCCCCTGTTCCATTTTAAGTATGTTATAATTCTTTGTGATGATTTTTTTTTTTTTTTTTTACTAAAATTAATAATTGCTGTAAGTGTGTTAAATATTTCCAGTTTCTCTCTAAAACTTTCAGAAAAGATTATCTTCATAGGTGCAATCAATTAGGTTCTTCATATGACCTCAGTGGCCGATTTAGGTGAAAATTGGGTCCCCTTTGCTGTCCTTTCACAAAATTCTGCATCATAAAAGAGGAACCTTCACAAAATTCAAATCCATAAAAAGGGACCTTTCACAAAATTCAAATTTATGAAATTGAGCCCCTTTTCAGATTTTATTTCACAAAATGATCCTTTTATAAAATGTTTCAATGTTTTCAGTATTGTTTTTAATTAATTGGTTCAATGAAACCATGTTAATTTGATATTAAACACTTATTTAGAATGACTGTTAAAATAAAAGGTTTTATTCACTTTTTTTTCCCCGACAAAATTAAACAAAAATTTCGCAATAGTTTGTTTTTCACAAAAAGTGGACCCAAAATTTAAAACTTGGATCGACCCCTGGACCTCTTTTTTCCTCTCACCTTATCACTGTTTTTTGGTGGTCTAGGGTTTGTGAATGCCCAAATATATCTAGAAACTGAATTCCTAAATTGATAGATCACTACTAGAACGTAACTGAACTGATCTTACTAGATCAGTACCATCTTTTATTAATGAATTAATGAATATTGGGGAAAAGTGAAAAGCTTAAGAAAAACATTCTTCAACCCAATTCCTTAAAAAATAAAAAGAACTTTCCAAAGTTATGTTGGATGTTTTAACTTAGATACATAGCAGTGCTTATGAACAAGTTTCCAGTGTTGTGAAATAAATAAAACAGATACTTGAAGCTCATTAACTATCACTGGCATAGTGTAGGTTTGGAGTGTCTGAAGCAATTCGAAATTGTGCACTCCTCCTTCCAGTGGTGGTAGGGTCAATTCTAAGGCCAGTTTATTCTCCAAGTATCCTAAACTTGGGTGGAGTGATCTCTTTGGAGTTTTTCTATGGGATTTGAGCCCATATTCATGCATGTTTTGGAGAAAACCACGCAAAACTGAGTAGCTAGACTAATGAGCATGGCTTAGGTATGAACTTGGTGCCTACTGTCTATCAGCTTCAAGAGCAGAGTCTCTTGGCAAATGATAGGCAATTTTCTTCTATAGTTATAAATAGCCCAAAGCATAGCTCGAGGACAACATTAGACCTAATGAATTAATTATACTTATAAACAAGCAAATTCTGTTTCTAAATTGTATTATATATTTTAATGTATTTTTCCAACCATTAATATCTTTTCTTCTAGGGTTTAGCTTTTTCCAAAACATTCTCTCCTGGCTGTGCAAATGAACTTTTCAATTAATTTTTCTGAAAAATAAATAAATAAATAAAAATGCAAGGAAAGCAATATTCAGCACATTTATTGCACTATAAAAAACAATTTGTGTGAACTGACAATGTAAAATAATTCTATTCATAGAATGTAATTGGGTGTCAACACTTTTTGCTGTAATTTTACAGTACTGTTGTAAATTGTTTGTGCTGTAAATTTATGGCACTGCTATAAATGTTTTGTGATTTTAAATAAAAAAAAAAAAAAAAAAGAAAGAAAGATTAAATCAGTTTGCCACTGGTGAGATTAAAGCTGAAATTGTCAAAACTGCAGTTGTGCACATCCCGATAGCATCACAATGCAATATTTTTGCTTATTAGTACTTGTTCTTAGTATTTTTCAAATGAGATGAACATTTGAAATATCATATATCTTTTTATTAATATTTACTTCATTTAACTACAAAATTAAATTAAAGAAATCCAACAAATCGTATTTAAATGTATTTTAATTTAAAGATGGTCATGATTTGAATCCCTCTCATAGGGATTATTTCATATAGTGGAAATTTAAATGCAAGTTTTAGTATGCTCTAGGTAGGGTTTAAGCCAAGTTAAAATAAAATAAAATAAAAGCTATATCAAAATGCTAAAATACTAGTAGGCTTAGGATTATCAATTCCCTTAAAAATACCTTTAACATTAGAGAGCTGCCTCAGATCTTTTTATTTTCATTTGTGAACTACATTTTATAAGTTTGTAGTGGCATCTTTGAATAATTTTTATTATACATTAATATATATATATATATATTAAATTTAGAATGGAAAGTTTATAATTGTATTTTCCATTGACAAAAGTTTAAATCTAATACTGTGTATGCCCAATATGTGTTAATTGAGAGGAACATAACAGATACTGTATTATTATTGAATACTGTTAATTTTTAAAACTGATTTTAACTCATATATTATGGGTGTTATCAATATCTCTATACTATACATTAGAACCTCAACTATCCAAAATAATTGGGACTGACCATCTTCTCAGAAAATAGAGACTGCTTTAATTTTAAGATTGATTAAGAACAAATATATGTGCTCTTTCTTATTATGGTAAGAAGTGCTTAATTAAAAAAAAAAAAAAAAAAAAAAAAAAAAAATGAGATAGCAAAATAGAAACAATAAATTATCTAAATTTTAATTTTGAAACAAAATACTTTTTTACATATTTCACAAAGGTTTTAAACAAAGTTTTATTTGTCATAGTTTTTATTGCCTTTACTGTGTAATTTTATTGCAATGTTTTTTAATATTACTAGTTTACCAGTACCACAGTTTTTCTGCTGCTTTAGCCATGCCAAACCTTTTGCAAAACATCCATCTGTGCTAGGAATTCCAAAGCAAAAAATTTTTTTAGAACTGGATCATTACTTTCAAGTTGTTGAATGTATTTGTTTTGTATTAATATAACTTTAGCACATTTTGTATTATATTAACATCATACTCCAGAACACACCCGTTAGATGTTCAAAAGCAAGTACTGTGTATAGTCTGTGTGTGCTGTCCATTGTTGGCTCCTCTAATACTAATGCAATACTCCCCAGTTTCCACAAAAGCTGGGTTTTTTTGTTCACCCCGGTGTTACAGATATTTACAGTAATGTTGTAAATTATGGCACTTAAATGCTTTTTTGATTAAAAAAAAAAAAAAAAAAAAAAATCAGTTTGTCATTGGTGGTATTAAAACCAAAATTGTCTGGACTGCAGTTTTTAAAATTTAAATGATACATTATTTGTAGGGGTTTTTTTAATTCTAAAAAACAAATATAAAAGAGACTTTACAATAAAATATCCTGTAATAAACTATGCACATACACACAGCAGTATTTTCCTAACTTTCCAAACTTTTTTCCTATAAATATATATTCATATTTAATATATTCATATTTAAATATATGTTAATAAAACAATCAATCATTAATACTTTTGTATATTTGCAGAATAATGACCAGCATACACTCACACAGTTTCAGTTTGGTGATTGGCCTTCAAGTGCTGGTACTGTTCCTGAAGGTACACTTGGTTTAGTTACTTTAATTGAAGATGTACAGCAAAATCAAGAAAAGCAAAATCGGGAAAGGCAAAATCAGGGACAAGTTGGAAGTGGGCCTATAACTGTACATTGCAGGTATGCAAATGTTTTGATATTTGATGAATGTTTTTCTTAAAACCTTTTTCTTTATGTTTAAGAATCAAGTTTGAAATTCTGTTGAAATAAGCAAAATAGTTAGATTAGATTTAAAATATAAATAAGGACTAATTAAACACTTAAAAATTTAAAATATGTTATATTAAAATCCTTTGAAATGCAGCATTTTCATAATATATTTCAACATGCCATCGATCACGGTCATCATCAGATGTTTGTAGTGCTGCTTTGACCATCATCACTGGACCTTTCTTTCACTTCTTCTTTCATTAGGTCATCTTTACGTTTTTTCTTGTACACAGTTGTTGCCATTCGTCAGGTATTGTACCTTGCTTTTGGTTGTTGATAGCGGTGTTAGTTGTTAATATTTTGAGGGCTTCATATTTTAATGCGTATGGATGTGAATTGTAGAGTGGGATTTTTGTAGTGGTTATTGTATTAGGATTAATGGGGTTAGTAGAGTGGATTCTCGATAATGCACTAGAGGAACGGTTATATTTAATATCAATAATATGTTCGACTTTATGATCTACTAACCTCATTAATCCTAATACAATAACCACTACAAAAATCGCAATCTACAATTCACATCAATATGCATTAAAATGTGAAGCCCTCAAAATACTAACAACTAAAACTGCTATCAATGACCTGGAGCACGGTACAATACCTGATGAATGGCAACAGTTGAAGTACAAGAAAAAACATAAAGATGACATAATGAAAGAAGAAGCGAAAGAAAGGTCCAGCAGTGATGGTCAAAGCAGAACTACTAACATCTGATGATGACCGCGATCAATGACGTGTTGAAATATATTATGAAAATGCTGCATTTCAAAGGATTTTAATATAAGGTATTTTAAATTTTTAAATAGTTAGATTAGTTTTGAAAAAGCAAATATTACTTATTCAAGTTTCAAAGATAAGAAAAGCATGAACTCTTATTTAAAAGCTTCTAATTATTAAGTTTTTTCATCATTTTTAAAATTTATTTTATTCTAAAGTGCATTAAAAAAAAAAAAAAAAAAAACTGAAATACTCTCACATTATTGAGGGGGAAAAAAAACTCAGTTATAGAAAAGTAGTTACCTTGAACACTTTTTAAAGGTTGTGTAGTAGAGAATAAAATGCCATTGGGATATTATAATAGCCCAGTGTGTCCTTGCAGATTAACTGAAAAAAATAAAGCTGGGTAAAGTTGCCTTTCTTATCAAAACTTAATTTTTCATATTTTGTTTGAAAATATACAAGTAATTTTACACACATAAAAGTCATAGTCTGATTAGAAATATATTTATGAATTATGGTAGATTAGATATAATAATTAATATATTTTATAAAACGTACTTAGTAATTTCTACTTTCTTTTTCTCCTACAAAATGTTCAATATACTCTTTTGTATTTGTAGAGCATTCATGTATCTTATTTATAGAAATAAGTGGAGCTTGTTTGCACTCTCCATTCATGTTACCATAGTTGTAAAATTTTATTGCTGAGAATTTATTTCAAAATTTTCAATATATCAATATTAAAATTTTTACTGTCAATTCGATTTTGTACCCTGTCAGATTTTGTTACATTTTAAATATAGTAATTGACAAAAAAAAAAAAAAAAAAAAAAGAAAAAGAAAAAGAAAAAAAAGAAAAAAAAAATAGTGGCTCTTTATTAAAAAAGTTTTTGCATGGAATGTCAAATTCAAATGTAATATATATATGCATATACAGGGCGCGAAATTTCCGCTCGCCAGCTCGCCATTGGCGAGTGGAATTTTTACTGTGGCGAGTAAAAATTTGGTCTAGTTATACATAGAATTCTTACACGATATGGTGACAGAAAACATTCTTTTTATGGATTTAAATATGGCAAAATCTTGCCATCTTATAACCTCATATTTAGCTGAAAAGGAAAAATGCTTAGTGCATGCGTAAAAGTTTTAATCTCTTCGGCAGTTTCGTTTCTCCCTCTGTGATTTCTCCCAGCAGAATGAGAATAGACGAGCAGAGAACCTCTGTCCGTCTCCCACTATCCGGCAGAAGATAAATGTGAAAGTTTGCCTATACGATATTGACGCATGAAAATGAACCCGAGCCCTTTTAAAGATATTGCCTATGTATATTTTGTTGAATAGTCATCAAAAAACAGTTCACATTTTCCAGTTTTTTACTGAAACTAAAAGGATTTGCGCTTGTTATGATTTGTAGGTATGTAAGTAAAGATTTTACCGAAAAAGTTATTCCGAAATGGCTATTTCAAATGACAACAATGAACAAGTTATACACATCGACATTCCGTCTGATTACAGAAATAAAATTGACAAAAAAGACATTTCTGATGTAAAAAGTTAAAGAAATAGGTAAATAAGGAAGCTTAATTTTTCATAATAAAAAGATTTTCTTAGGATATTGTTTAACACAGTTAGTTTTTTTTTTCTTTAATGACTCTTTGCATTTATGTTATTATACATTTTAACCTTTTCCAAATCTTAAATACAATACATTTTAATGATTTTTAATTATAGATGATTATAAGACATGATGATAAACAACACACTTTTAATATATATAATTTTAAGCATATTTGTAAAAGCATTTCAAATGGTATGGGGAAAAAAGTGCGCAAGAAAGAAAAAAAAATGACAACTCTATTTTGTGGCGAGTAAAATTTTTTTTCGGCGAGTGTAATCTGAGTTGAAATTTCAGGCCCTGGCATATATGTTTAATTCACTAGACATATTCCAATGCTGCTGCTTTTTCAGAATTCAAAATTAGCATATCTTTCTTTGGATTCAGCACATTGATAAGAAGACTGGCTGTTTTTAATTATCATGTTATAACAAATATACATTAAACTTTGTTCAGCTTTGAATAAAACATTTTTTTTTTTTTTTTTTTTTTTTTAAATCACTGAAAATGAAAATAGCTTCTTCTGTTACTTATTTTCCTCTTGTGTCAAGCAGTTTACACTCCTTGCTTTTTTGTGCTGCATTTTGCTTTATATTCTTATTCTTTCATTCATTTTTATCTCATTAATACAGTAAAAGTTTCTTTTTTGCAAGTGTCATACTTTTTTTTTGTTCACACACACACACACACATATATATATATATATGAACAAAGGATTAGTATATATATATATTAGTATATTTATATATATATATATTAGAGGCAAGTCACAAGTCTTGCCGCCTGCCTCCTTCCTTCCTATCTTGTGTTTCTTAGGTTATTTTTTTATTAATTTTGATAAGTTTATGGTTTTAAGTTAAGATTTGTTGTGTTACTTTATTGATTCGTTTGTTTTGCATGCTGTTGGTTAATGGATCTGGTTTCTTTACATTAGTGTATTTCATCTACTGATAAATTTTTTTTTAAAATCTTATTGGTCATTGGTGTTTCAGTGATCTTGTATCTGTTGCTTAATAGATCATCTTTATTATATATATATTGGGTATAGTAATAAGTTTTAAAGTATGTTTCAGAGAAATGAATACATAATTCAGAGCTACCAATATTACTTTTATTTACTAAAATATTCCCCATCATTATCTATCATTATCTAACAGCTTCCACTATCGATCAGACAGTTCATTGATGCCAGCACTGTAGAAGGATTTGTCTTTTGATGCAATGTCATCAACCCATTTCCGTACTTCATACACTGTCCACTAGTGTACAGAAGACAAGGTATTGTACATTGACAGAAACAAATAAGTCCTAAAGGACTATCTCAGGAGTATAGGTGCTCCAAAACATTTAGCAGTTTGCAGGCCCGTGCTGGCCCGGGGGGACAGGGGGACTTGTCCCCCTGCGCCCTCTGCCTGAGGTTTTCTTGGCGCCCTCAGTCACTTAAAATTTTTTTTGCTAAATTATCCTCCGCAAAAACGGAACGCGTTTTTAAAAATGGAGAACAAGATCAGTTTTTATCTCCTTTTTATGAAAAAAGAAAAACAGTTGTTTTCTACGAAATTGAGATAAATGCATGTAAACAATTTCCTCAAGCGCCCTTTCCTTTTTCATCCTTCTCACTTCTCAGGAAGTGAAGAGGGAAGTTAGTAAAAGAAAAAGAAAGTGCCCTGGGCTATATAGATCCCCAAACTGTTCTCGGAATTTTCATTCTCGTATACTGGGAAATCTATATCCGAAGAGGCCGTACCACCACCCCCGTGGTGGCCGTACTCCCCTTTTCACTTTCACTAACCAGCCTGTAAATAGAATGAAACAGATGAAAATCATAGGAATAACATTTGTAGATCATCCAGTCATGAGTCATTAGTGCAAGGCGCAGGAGAGGAAGAATTAAAGAGGAAACGAGATACTATATTGCCTCTGGAAAATTAAATGCGTGGATACTGAAAACGAAAAGTGTGAATGGAATAGTACAGTACTCAGGTCGGAGAAAATAAGGGTATTTTATTCTAATAAATTAAATGAAAAGGACGCGAAAGAAATGTTAAGGGCGCCCTAAAAATGCTCTTAATTAAGTTATCAATTGTTTTAAAATTTTGATTATTTATATATCCAACATCCAACCTTCTTACTACATGATGATGATGATGACAGTACAAAATAGCTCTAAATCTAAGTTTCTAGTAAAAATTTTCTATAAAGTATTACTGATAAATATTCAACTATAATATTACATAGTACGGGAAACACAAACTACGACCAGCACAAAAATTGATGAGAAGAACTGACATTCATTTTAATGACTACATTAGGCAGGGCGCAAAAACAGTGTTACGGGCGCACTAAAAACACACATAATTTAATCATAAAAATATTCATAATTTTTACTATTCATATATATATATGTGTGTGTGTGTGTGTGTGTGTGTGTTATACTAAGGGTTTAAGGGTTCAATATACAGAATCATGTGAAAGAGAACGAGAAGGACACAGGGCGCCTGCCCTTACAAATACGTTCAAGTTTAGGAGCTATATCAATTTTAAGGACGCCGTTTGGCACACCGAAATTCAAGTAACTTCATTTTTATTTTTTATTATATTTAACTCTCTTCTCTATTATGATATGAAAATGTGGCATCAGTATAAACGCCCGCATGAAAAATAGTAGTATGGGCGAATTCATTTATAATAACTTCAACAAGCTGAGCTCTATATCAATGCCATAACGCCATCTTTAATTTAACTATAAAAATGTATACAATTTTAATTAATTATTTTTAAAAAATTTCAAATTATATGTTATTATGGGCCCTACGCACCTACATGAAAGTCCAAGCGAAAAGGACGGCTTTACTAATAATTTCATAGGCCGTTGTAGCAAAGTTATTAGGCGCTCCTCTAAAAACTCTATAATATATATATATATATCATATTAAAATGGACAGCCACACGTTTAAATAATTAAAATGCCGTTGTTGCCGTAAATGGTTGTTTAATGTATTCAGGTTCAGGGCTTGCATCTATTACGCGAAGGAGAGCCCTTTCCTTAAAATTCATATCTTGAAAAACCAACTTCAGACGAACAATTAATTAACTCGAAAATTCCTTTTACCGTTCAAGCGGAAGCGGTTATGTGAGATTTTATATAACAAACTGGGCTACACAAAAGAAATTTATTTTGAGTTTTCTCTTTAAAAGTAAAGCCATAAAAGCAGTTTTTTCGATATGTCCCTCCCCTCCTTCCCTCCACAACTCACATTGTTGGTTTAAATAGCGCTACTAGTTTGATTACGTGAACTTCCAAAATAATTTTAAAATATCACTTTCTTTAAAGGTTATTTAATATCGTTATATTACTTGAAACATAACTAATTTACCATTATATTTTTTAAACGCAGAAAAGCATATTTCCTGTAGAATATGATAGGGTTAGGTTAGAGTCCCTCAAAAAATTCCGATATCTTTCAGGGTGCAAATGAAAATTGCTTGAAGTGCAATTTAAATTGGATTTTTAATTTTGAAAACAAAATTTAAAAGTTAATGGTTATAAACAGTGTAACGGGTACATACAGTTGGAATGTGTTTTATTATCTAAGAGACTCGTATGTTTTTCGTTCTTGTTTATTCTTTATCCGTTGTATTTTATCAAAGTTATTATTAACTTTATTATTTTAATTTTTATTATTTATGAAAAATGTTTATATTTATTGAATTAAATATTATTTATTTATTTATTGTTAGTAGTATATATTTACTTATTTTAAACCTCTTTGTGATACATCAATAACTGGGTGTCCAGGCTTAAAGAAGGTTTCGGCCAGGCTTATAATATATAAATTTATACCTGTACCCCTGAGGTAAAGGACACCATGGCCATTATTTTGTGAAAGGAATTAACACCAAAATGTATTATTAAAAACAGTATTTCCATTTAGTACATTATGTTACTAATACTGTGTAAAAGTGTCATAAAGTCATTCCTGCTAGTTGCGAAGAAACATGCAAAAAAGCTGTAAAAAAAAAAAAAAAAAAAGTTGAAAAAAAAATAATAATAAATTAAAATAAAATTAAAATAAATTATAATAAAAGTTGCATTTTTATTAATCTTGAAATTTGAGTTTAGTCTCGAAGAAGTTTTAAATGTAGATGAAAGGGAAAAGCTCTGAACAACAAGAGATGTTACGGCTAAAATCGTAATCAACGATTAATAATGTGATTTCTTTTGATTAATATTTTCTTGTATTCCAAATCAAATTGCTTTAGAGAAGAAGCTTTCTTAGAGCTCCTAAGAAATTATCAGAAAACTTTTAAGATTTATAGAGTTCTAACAGATGACGTCACATATTTGTTTGCTGAGGGATAGTTGACCCCACTGACCCATTTTATCATTGCGGAATAGTGTTACAAATTTATTGTAACACAGTGTTGTAAATGTATTTGTAAAAGCATAAAAAATTTCGACTACTACGCTTCCAAAGGCATGGAAAAATCAGCGTTGTTCTTCAGCAAAGTGCGGTTTTTAAGAAGAAAGTCACGTGGTTGTTAGAACTCTATAATCTTGGTAATAATAAAAGGCTAAGTTTTCTGGGTCTAACTCTCGAAATTAACGTCATAGCGACAACAATGTATTGAAACAAAGAAAGAAATATTTTATCTAGAGTTCACATGCATGCATGATGCATTTCAAATGAATGAAATAATGAAAAGGAATAATTTAACAAAAAAATTACATCTAATTTTTTATTAATTAGTGAAAAACGTTTGTTTCGAATCAGTAAAATCGATGTTTTACTATATGCTAGGAAAAAATATAAAAATTTCTAAGTAATGCTAAATGATTATGCTAATGATTTTTCCAAAAAATTAAAGTTGGGGGTAAAATTTCTTTTAATTGATGAAACATTAAGAAATACATATACATATTTTTCCTAGCCTTAAAATGTCTTGAAAAAAAAAAAAAAATCAGGATTAATGGATCTTCGAATCTTTGAGAGGAAATCATTTTCATTATCTCCCCGCCCCCCTCCCTGTCTTCACAGAAAATGCTATATACCCTCCCAGATTCCAGAATCGAAAGCATTTACTTCCATATGTTTCATATGTCCACCACATGCCCTCTTTTGTCCTTTCAATAGATGAGCCCCGCTTTAACAGAACCCAATTTGGCGACTGGCGAAGCTATGATGCATTATATGTTTCAACTATAATACTTGTTCTTGTTGTGTGATACCATATACTTTTCCTTAAAAAAAATGGAGGGGAAGGAAAAGGAAATGTCGCCAATATACTAAGAACGACATATGTATCCAGTGTCAAACAAAATTTGGCGTTAATTACTCTGCTTGACAGGGTAACCTTTTGAAGCAATTACCTGACCTCACCTTCAAAAGGAAGCATTTTTATTTTTACTCGATTTACGCTACGCTTACTTTTCTTACTACAGTCTAGTACAGTATTATTAAATCGATTTTTCTTTTCCTGCAAATTTAATGGAAGATTTAAAAAAAAAAAATTAAATGAGTTGATTTCTTTTCTGCAATGGATCCCAATAAAAGGTAAAAAAAAAAATATATATATATATTATTCTCTGATATTATATGAATGTACTTTGTATTTTAAGTAAAGTTTTTACATCTCTCTTTCATTGTGGAATTCCCATCAATGCTATTTTTTTTTTTTTTTTTTTTTTTGTTGTTGTTGTTTATAGTGCAAGAGCTAAAAAATCTATAGTGACTCCATTTTACTTTCCGAACATTGTGTAATTAACTATAACTACTATTTAAACAAATTAAAGCAAAAGAAGTCGTTAAATAAACAAAAAATAAAAGTTTAATAGGTTGTTTGAGTATTGTTCCCTAAATAGTACGTTGTTTAATTTAACACTTTTATTCTCTAAATATATTTGTCCATGCAGGTCATAATGAAAATAATAAAGAATTTTTCGTTCTGTCCCTGTAAAAATCTACAGGTGCTAGATTCATCAAAACTGGTAACTTATAACGTGCATATAAATTTAAAGTTCAATAAAATGAGGCATGGAGACTCTATCACACTTTTAATAGTTTCTGTCCATAGCCACAGTGATACAGATTTTTTTTTTTTTTTTTTTTTTTTTTGTTTGTTTGTTTGTTCCTGTTATTAAAAAAAAAAAAAAAAAAAAGAAAGAAAGAAAAAATGAGGAAAAGAAAAGAAAAAATGACAGTGCCAGATTCACCAAAATCTATACATGCTACGGTGACCTATACGGTGACCTTACTTAGCAACACTTAGCTCACTCGAACAAAGCATTTACACGCTATCACTTACATACATCTTTGTAAAAATGTAGCAAAAATAAACTCTCGGGCAACTTTAAAACGTATAGATACACCGAAACTTAATGTCAAAGTTTCGTTATTATTACAAACTTTCCTTTCTTATGTATGTTCGGAAAGTAATATATATATATATATATATATAATTTGAATAATTTAATTCCCTTACAATACTCAGCAAATGAAAGAGAGATGAAAATACCAACATATGAAATTTTAAATGAGATGTAGTTCGAAATATATAGGTAACTATTGTAAAGAATTTATGAGTTTAAAGATAATTAAAACATAAAAGGACAATTTATTTTATTCATTGATAATCTATTCCTATATATATATATATATATAAATGAGGTGTTTTTTAGAGATAAATTTTATTAAAATCTGTAGAAATATGCAATTGTTATTATTTTATTTTCAAACGATTATAGCTCCAAATTGGAAATTGTTGTATCTCAATGTGAAATAGTCTGAATTATAAAACCTTGTCCTGAGTGCAGTTAAAATAGAAAATAAATAAATAAAAAAAATATATATATACAGTGAAACCTCTCAAGTTGGACACCCCTTTAAGTTGGACACCCCTCTAAGTTGGACACTTTTTCTCGGAACGGAATGTGTCCATAGGATTAACATTATGGCCAACCTCTATAAGTTGGACACCCCTCTAACTTGGAAGTTGGACAGTCAAATAATGTCCTAAGTTGGACACTTTTACCCAATGAGACAGGAAAAAAAGGTATAAAACTGCCGTTTTCTCACTTTCTTTTAGAAATTTTACTTATCCCTTGTAGAAATAGCTGTAATTGTAAATATCTAAAAAACAATGTTTCTTGTCGCAATATATTGATCTCTGTCTCATCTTGTAAAAAAAAATTTATTTTCTTCAATTGAAAAGTTCACAAATAACTGAATTTTGGCGCATAATGGAAAAGTCTTTCTTTTTACTGATTTGCATGAATTGTTTTTGTCCTTTTCTCCAGAAAATATCCAATAGAGATCCTACAAGCATGTTTTGACTTAGGCTGTTTTAAAATGAGCATTAGACAATACATTTCGGTTGTTAGGGTTCCTCTTCATTTGTCCCTTTTATTTTTCCTACCAAATTTTATTTGAGTGTATAATTGCACTAAACTTAATATGTGAGAGATCTATCTATAGTGAAAAAAGATGCTGATTCAATATGGGTGCATATCAATCGACAGGTGTCGCTGCTATTCTGCAGTTTTCCCCGTTCACGGAAAAATTAAATCTCATTTTTTAGAACGAATAAATTCACCAAACTTCATAAGTGAGATGGCTATTATGAAAATTAATGTTATCTTAATTTGGGTATGTATCAGTATCAGTAGACAAAGTGGTGCTACTTTTAATCACATTCTCCGATTTTCCATATGACTACCACAGCGTCTACTGAATAAAATTGCACCAAAACACATATGCAATCTTTATTGTGAGAAGTTTCATTGATTAAATTTTCATTCATATTAACTAGTGGATGGCGCTAATATATAAAAAATTGTAGAAGAAAGTATTATTATGGCCACAATATACAAGTTTAAATTTAGATTTTAAATTGGCAAATTAATAATTTTTTGTATATAAGTTATGAATACTTAATTATGTTATATTTAAATATGATTAAAAGTTAAAAGGCATGCATAGATACAGTTTAATTAAATCGAAAAATGTAAACACCCTATATGTTGGACACCTCTCTAAGTTGGACACTTTTTCCTGGAACCGCAGGTGTCCAACTTAGAGAGGTTTTACTGTATATGTCTGAGACAGAGTTTAATTTAGTACAACAGGATTATTTTACATATTTTATACATTAATTTTGGAAGTACTTTTATTCTTCTTTTTAGATTATACAGTTGCTTTCCTTAGCAACGATTACTCTATAAATTTAATAAAAACTCAAATAAATAAGCCTTTAAAAGAAAATTTTATTCATTCGAAAAGACAGAACTTTCCTGTAGACTTAATATATGAAATAAAGTTAAAATATTGAAAGCTAAACAATCTAACGAGTAATTTCACTTTTAGGAAGTGTTTTATAATCTATATCAACCGTGTGATTTTTTATTTCTTGTTTTTAAGTAATTAATTGATAAGAGAATTTTGCATCAGCCTAAACTTTATATTTGTTATTTTTTACGTTTCTGATACTAAGAATAAGGGAATATTTCAAAAAATATTTTGTTTAATAATTTCTAGTGTAAGTTTCTTTCTATTATTATTATTATTTTCTATGTGTGTGTGTGTATGCATGTATACAGGGCCCGCCAAAAGTACCTCCCCTCCCCCGTCCACCTCAGAAATGCACTGAAATTTTTAAAAATGGCGAAACACATGTTCAATGAATTCGAGGAAGATCTCTTTTGATAAAAATATTTTGGCCCGGGAAGAGGCTGGGAGGGCAACTTTAAAATTTCAAATAGGAAGGTATGTCTTGCGATATACCCCTGGATACGTCTCTTTAAGACAGTGAATTAGATGCAAACAGTTCTGTCATACGATGATTATTGAAGAAGATACATACACGTCTTTTGGTGACTGTATCAATTCCCGTTCAAAAGTTATAATATAATATTCCTTATACCTTACCCCCCCCCCCCCCCAAAAAAAAAAAAAAAAAAAAAAAAAAACGCATAATTTTATAATTTTTTTTTTTATTAAAATCACACAATCAACTGTAGAAGAAAATCATATTAATTGAAATTTTATTTTTCCGACTCAGTGAAAATAATGCCTGGACCGGGATTCGAACCCCGGATCTTTGACTTACAAGGTCAAGGCTCTACCAATTGAGCTATCCAGGCCGATATCCTGGTCAGCATTACTCACTCAGACAACCTTTAGGCAGAAACATATCTGGTCTATCATATAGATAGCTCAACAGAAAATAAGCCGCAGGAAATGGAAAACACCATTAGATAATCGGAGAAAGAAATACAATTTTTTTTTTTTCTTAATTAAAATCACACAATCAACTGTGGAAGAAAATTTATTTTCCCGACTCAGTGAAAATAATGAAGATGGTTTTTAGATGTTTTAGAGCAAAAATCTCATATATACACATTTTACCCCTTCCCCCTTTAGGTACTGAATTTCTAAAATTCCAGAAATTGGTTTTTAGGTATTTGTATTGTATTAGCTATATTTTAAAGCAAAAATTTTACGTATTATCTAATTTTTGTTGTTGTTTGAAATATGTAGGATTATGTGAAATCCCGTTTTGTCCCTCCCCCCTCCACTTGGGGACCGAATTTCTAAATTTTCAAAAATTGGTTTTTAGATATTTGTGTTAGCTATATTTTAAAGCAAACATTTTACGGATATCTGTTATTATTATTATTATTATTATTATTTGTTTTGTTTCTTTCTTTGAGGTATGAAGGATTTTATAAAATTACGTTTTGCCCTGTCTCCCCCTTGGGGGGCGAATTTTGTAAAATCGCTTCTTAGTGGATGTTTAGGTAACAGAAGAAACATTGTCACAAGATTTCATGCTTCTAGGTCCATGAGTTTGGGCTGGGCGATGAAGAATCAGGCACTCACTCATTGACGCACTCAGGACAAACGATTATATATATATAATAGGTATCACATTCAAAAGAGTTAATTAATATACTTGTTTTGTTGTTTCATTTTTATTATGCACATTTCGAAAACTACTTAAAGTTATATTTTTTAAAATAAAAATATTTTCATTCATAATCATAAATTAATTTGCATTTAGTTAATTAAATTATGAATTGGATTTAGTTAATAGTGTAGAGAGTAATAAATTTTCTACATGCTAGACCTGAATTTAAGCAATGCTCCCAGAATGAACATTAAATTCTTGAATCGTATAGTAATTCTTTATTTCAATAAGAAAAACAGAGTATGTAAAGCTTATGACTATTAAACTGCGTTTCTGTTTTAGATCTCTGGGAAATATTGATGTTAAAAAAAGAAAGAAATCTGGTCATGATTTTAGAAAAGATAAAAAATTAAAAGAGATGCAAAAATCAGCAAAGGCATGTTCGAAAATTACTACGTTTTATGAAAAACCGAATACAAATACTTTAGAAAACCAAAATGATCCTCAACCAAGTAGCCAAGAAATTTTCAATATATCTAGTTGTTCAGTCAATGCTCATGAAAATGACAATCCAAGTTGTAGTCCATGTGCCGTTTTAATAAATAATTCCCATTCTCAATCTGAAGAATTTATCAAAATAGATACTACTCCGACACCTGAACACCATCATGAGCTTCCACTTCGAAAATCACCGGAAATAAATTCTGAGGAAGAGGAAATGTCGTCAACAGAAAAAAGAAGTTACTTTATAAAACATCAAGATAATCCTCAACCAAGCAGCCAAGAAATTTTCAATATATCTAGTTGTTCAGTCAATGCTCATGAAAATGACAATCCAAGTTGTAGTCCATGTGCCCTTTCAATAAATAATTCCCATTTTCAATCTGAAGAATTTATCAAAATAGATACTACTCCGACATCTGAACACCATCATGAGCCTCCACTTCGAAAATCACCGGAAATAAATTCTGAGGAAGAGGAAATATCGTCAACAGAAAAAAGAAGTTACTTTAAAAAACATCAAGATAATCCTCAACCAAGCAGCCAAAAAATTTTCAATATATCTAGTTGTTCAGTCAATGCTCATGAAAATGACAATCCAAGTTGTAGTCCATGTGCCCTTTCAATAAATAATTCCGATTCTCAGTCTGAAGAGTTAATCAAAATAGATACTACTCCGACATTTGAACACTCTGAGCCTCTACTTCGAAAATCACCGGAAATAAATTCCGAGGAAGATGAAATCTTCCCAAGAGAAAAGAAAGATTATTTTAAAAAACCAACTAGAAACAATTTGTCAGACTATTTTGCATTTCATCCTAAGCAACCTGACGAGAAACTTTTGCCTTTTGCAGAAAAAAAATCAGTATTTTCCGTATCCCTAAAAGACGGTCAATCATTCAAGAGACAGTGGTTATCATACAATGAAACAAACAAGAAATTATATTGTTATATATGTTTAGTTTACAGTAATGTGAATTCCATTTTTTGTTTAGGATTTGAAGATTGGCGTCACGTTCACCAAAGGATTGAACAACATGAAGCTTCCAAAGCTCACATGGAATCGGTAACGTTTTTCATGGCAGCAAAACAAAAAAAATCTACCTATGATTTATTATTCAATAAACAAGTTCAAAGAAAAAAAGAAGAAATTTTAGAAAGAAAACATATTATTAAAGTAATCGTCGATGTTCTAAAAGTAATAGGAAAACAAGGTCTTGCTTTCCGTGCATCTAAAGAACAAGCATATACTTTAAATGACGAATCTATAAATCATGGTAATTTTTTAGAAATTTTATTATTGGTTAATAAGTATGACCCAGTTTTAAAGAAACATTTAGATGCCTCCATAAAAAAAAGTGAAAAAATCCATCAGGCAAGACAACGGAAAGACGCTAGAAAGAATAATAAAATAGAGGGAAGGGGCAGTTTTGTCACTTTTTTTAGTAATAACACGATAATGAAAATAGTTCAAATCATTGGAGAAGAAATGAAAGCTAGGATAGCTGCTAGCATAAAGGAAGCAGGAAAGTATTCAATATTGATGGATACCACAATAGACATTTCAGGAAATGATCAGTGCGCATTTGTTGTTCGGTATGTCCATAATCAAGAGGTATTTGAAAGACTGTTGTCTTTAAAGTGTGTCAATTCAACTACGGCTGATGCACTATTGGCTTCATTGACCAATACGCTAAAAGAAGTTGGTATACATATCGAAGACTGCGTAGCAAATGCTTTCGATGGCGCATCGAATATGAGTGGACCTTACAATGGTCTTACTGCTAAATTGTCTCATTTAGTACCGAATCACATTCACACATGGTGCTATGCCCATGTATTAAATCTGGTTCTTACGGATACTGCACAAGTCCTTCCTGCTTGCATATCATTTTTTAACTTACTGCAAGAAACACAAGTTTTTATTAAAGAGTCTTTGAAAAGAGAACAAAAATTTCTAGAAGAAAGTCCAGTTTACAAGTTAGAAGCTATTGGAGCAACACGTTGGAGAAGTCGAAGTGATGCGTGTACAAAAATATTTGGTAGAATCAACGACTGGACGAAGTCATCAAACGATTCCAGCTCTCAACCAGCTAAGTATGTTTTCTTTCAACTGTGTGTCGCATTACTTAAAATATCGTCATCAAAGAATTTTAATGCAAAAGTAAGGAATGATGCAGGTGCACTTCTTCAGAAATTTGTGAATTTTGAAACAATTGTAACTGCCATGATTTTCCTCCAGATTTTTAGAATTACAACTCCGATATCTGATTATCTTCAAACGAAAAATTTAGATTATGCTCAGGCGTGGAGATTAATCCACTCAGGAATTAATAATCTCAAAAATGTTAGAGACAAATTTGATGAAACTGTGTGTGCAGCAAGGAATTTCGTGTCTAAATTTAGTACCGACATTGAAAATTATTCAGACATAGATTCTTTAAACGAAATGATTGAATCTGACTTCAGAAAAAAAAGACCAAGAAAAATTAAAAAGATGGCAGGAGAGATTTGTAATGATCAAAAAATTCAATCTTCACCTGAAGAAGAATTCAGAATTCACACATTTAACTGTATCATAGATACTATTATACAGACCATGCAAAATAGGTTTGCGACCCATAAAAATCTGTATTTAGACCTAGCTCTATTTGATCCAAAAAGATTTCACCAAATTAACTATGACGAATTTCCAAAGAATTCGTTAGAAAAAATTGCAAGTTTGACCCCTTCTTTAGATAAAGCTAAATTAAAAGAAGAAATGACTTCTTTTTTAAGCGTTTGGCCCAGCATAAGTAAGAAAACCTTTGAAGACGATTACAAGACCGATGAATATCTAAAGACAGATGCTCAAAATGACTTCTTTGACGAAAATGAAGATGAAAATGAAGATGATATTATTTACATACAATGCAGTGAAAAAAATCAATGCAATGCATGCATTAAGTGTGCGTTTAGAATAATTGTTGATTTTAACATGTACAGCCGCCAATACACAGAACTTTATAAAGTCTATAAATATTTATTAACTATTCCATTAACACAAGTCAGCTGCGAAAGAGTTTTTTCTAAATTAAAGCTTATAAAAACTAGATTAAGAGCCTGTATGAAAAATGAAACTCTTGAGGCATTTATTTTGATGAGTACTGAGAGAGACATTTTAAACTCTATTGAACATGATTTCGTAATCAACAAACTCTGCGAAGGAAGCTCTGAAATGAGGCGACTTCTTGTTTTATAATTGAAGAATCAAAACGTAATGTATATTTCTAAATGTAATTACATTTGTAATTATATTTAAAAATATATATTACATTTTGATTGTATTATTGTACGAGTAACATATATATATATATATATATATTTTATATGTAAATAACTTTTTAAAAGTTATAAGATGTTCGTTTTAAAATTCTTTATTGACATTTTTGTTCTTCTGATGGTGCTTAAAGTTCAAAAATTAATAATTATATTTTTTCAAAACGTTCATTATGGGAAAAAAAAAAAAAAAAAAAGAATCTGAATACAATAAGAAAAAATCATGTTTTAATTGTGTATCTTCATGTGTATCTTCACCTATCTGAATAATACATTCTTAATACCATTTCTCATTTAGTTTTCTTTTCTAAAATTGTGTGAATTTTTCCTTTTTTTCTAAAGTTAATTTTTCTAAAAATTTGAATTATTATGAGTGCAAAAATTTTACTTATATTAAAGTTATATGAAATTCAGTTAACGATTTTATAACGAACATATTTACCCAACTTTAATGTTCATATCTTCATAAAGTATACTCAAAAGCAGAAAACGGGAAAGCAGTTTGTCCTTTTAACTTTCTACGTCAGTAAATAAATAAATTTATGTATGCATGCATGTATAATTTTATTTACTTGTTAATAAACATTTTTTTTTTTTTTTATATATCTTGTGACAATTTATAGCATTTCTTTTCAATTTAAAGTTATGAATTCTTCTTTATATTAAAAAGGTTAAAAAAAAAAAAAAAAAAAAAAAAAATGAAATTCTTTTAAGAATTATATTCACTTTTAATGTACACATAAAAGTATGATACTTAATTTTATTTAAAATACAGAAACCGTATGGGGTAATTATTCAGTTTGAAATTACATGATTAATCATTACATAATTTAAGTATTTAATATGGACTTTGTTAATTGTATTTATTGATACTTCTTTATTTTCTTAAGAACTTTAAGAGTGTTTTTCTGTCTAATTTCACATCCTCCTTCCTAAGTTAATTCTATAGGATTGTTGTTGCTTCGTTTTCTGTGGTTTTCTCGGGAGAGAAATAGAATTTTTAAAAATAAATTCAAAGATACAGTTGCTTACTTTGTCGTTGTTTACGTTAATTTACAAAATAGCTTTCAGTATTCATTTCCCCCCCCCATGGTTAAATCTAAGAGTCCATTTAACTGTTTCTCAGTTTCATCCAAAAGTGTTATAATATTTTTAATGTGTGTTGTTCTAGAGTAAAAATTGACAAATTTAAATGAAGTTATCCAGAAAATAATTTACCTATCTATGTAAATATATATATACACATGTATTTAATGTTATAATATCAATAAGCGAAGGTGACTTTATTCTGTTGGATTAACAAGGAGGGATTTAGCGAGATAAACAGGTGAAAACTGATTGACCAACAATCTTGATATGTTTTATTAATTCAAAGTAATCAAATTCATTATTCTAATTTTAAATCAAAAACTGAAATTTAATTGGATATTTTTTCAATCAAATATTTGTTATAAAAGATTAGAGTACGAGAAACAAGAGTAAAATAGCTTGGGAAAAATTTTTAGCATAAAATAATAATAATAATAATAATAATAATAATTTTAAATTTTAAAATAGATGACTTTTTTTTTTTTTTTATTATTACTGAGCTATTCTAGAAAATGTGAAAATATTCGTTTTATTACGTAGAACAACACTTCTTACAAAACCAAACATTTTTCATTTCTATAAAAGAAAACTACTTATTTAAGTTTCTTAATAAATTATCTAAATAAGATCCTTAAGTATTTCATCCGTGTTTATTATTTTTGTTAGCACAAAATTAACTGGGATAAATTTACTTTTGTGTTTTCACTGTTAATACTATAATAGCATCTAAAGTCGTAACACATTAAATTAAAATTTTAACTAACAATACAAATATCCTGTCTGAAGTTTACACACACCACACCACACTAAAAATTTTTATAAGCTTCGCTGCATCGAACGCTTATTTACTAGGGACAGCGGTAAATATCTAAGTAAACTCTTTCTTATCTAGCATGAAAGAAATAACTCACCAACATGCATATTTATTTTACAACTGTATTTTTTAAACGTATTAAAAAGAAATGCTTTGCGCAATTTGTTTAATTGTTTTGAAGCATTATTAATTTTTACCAGGTTTTTAATAACTTCGATTCTTGTTTGTTTGTCCAGTACAAATCTTGCAATCGATTTTTAACTAACTTTCCGATTAGCTAGACATTTGAAACTTTCAGAATAGCTCAGAACACAGGGACAATGCATTTTTTAAAATATTTTTAGCCAACTGTTTTGGGTCCCCGCTGCCTTCGATAGCATTTATATGATTCAACAATCATATAACTTCCCTACTAGCTAAACTTTTGAAACTTTAAGAATAGCTCAGAACACAGCGACAATGTATTTTTTAAATAGTTTTAGCCAATTATTTCGGCTCTCCGCTGCCTTCAGTAGCGTTTATATGATTCAGCAGAAAATTTAAAAACATGGTACATAAAACTTTTTTTTTTTTTTTTTAAATCTTGTAATTATTATAAACTTTTTTTTTTTTTTTTTTTTTCACAAAATATTTTATAAATTTACAAATGGGGTGCCATTTTTAAAAAGCTAGATTAAACTCTGTATATATATTATATATTCATACATGGTTCGGCTCAGAACAGAAGGCGCCCTCGTGACCCCCTATCCACCGCCCTCTAAGGTACCCAGCACGGGCCTGGCAGTTTGTTACTAATGTGTTATATTAGGGGTGCACAACCTTTTTGGCTGGAGGGCCAGTTTCACTGTTCAGTGGAGTATGAAGGGCCACAGACGAGATAATATAAAAGAATTAAACTATGCAGATATATTCGCTGTGTAATATATATATACACACACACACGCATATATAAAGGGGCATACTATCATTGTCATGTGCCTGTGTGCAGAGCTTCAGTTTCCATCGTTACTTAAAAATAAAAATAATTTTTTTTTTTTTTTTTTTTTTTTAATTAGAGAGTAAAGTGAATCTCGAAGCATGATAATCATAAAGTTATTGAATAGTAAGCAAAAGAATTAAACAAATGTATCATAAAATATACAAAAACGATAAATAATCAAATAAAAAGTATGTTTTGCAGAGAGAAAAAAATTATATTGTGAGTCACAAAAACGATAAGCACAAATATAAAGGCTGATAGAGGATACCAAAATTTGCATAAAGCAGTTTATTTAATTTTAATATACATTTACAAAATAAAAGGAAACAGTTGTAAAATAAAAATATAAATAAGTGAGTTATTTCTTATGTGTAATATAAGAAGGTGTTTATTTAGATATTTACCACTGCCTCCACAAAATATCGAAATTAAGAATATTTATTGTGAGTTTGATATGGCGAAGCTTATACAAAGTTTTTAGTGTGCAGCTATATTGCTGAGAATTGACTTTGTGAAAGTGCCTCTTTGCTAAAAGTTGTTTTTGTCAAGGTGCCTAAATGCGGCACTAAATTTGTTCTGGATTAACCTCTGCATAAACAACATGGTCTCCAAAAGTCTCGATGAGTGTTTTGATGATTTGGTTGCTAAATTACACATGTAGCACACAAGGGCATAGCTAAGGAAAGGGATATTGGAGCTCAGATATTTCTAAATAGATTATTCTCAGATATTTCAAATAATTTTTTTGTAGAAGTTTTAAGAAATAAATTAGGTTTCAGAAATGCAACAAATAAATAACAAACGAAGGTTTAAGAAATTTTTAGAAAAGTTTTAAATTTTTAAGAAGTTTTTGTAAATGCCTGTTTTGCGAGTGCAACAAACAAATGTTTTTTCTTTCTCTCTTTCACTTTTTTCTCCTGTTGATTAATGCAATCTAAAATGACAGTCTGGCGGGCCGCAGGTTGTGCACCTCTATGTTATATACCAGTTTCTCAACAGTAGACCTTGTGTTATCATAGAGCAATTTTACGGGATGCAAACCTTTGCCACTAAAGGGATGTTTTCAACCGATTTACCAGTTCAATAACAGAAATTTTTGCTTATAACATTCAGCAGTTACACTTACACCGGGCACCAACAATTTTCGTAGAGAATACTCTTCACATCCTACCAAATGTATAGCAGAACTTTTTTGCAGTGAATGGCCTGGACCTGACTATTGCATGGGCACCCAGGGCTCATGCCCATTCTGAGGGGCACAAAATTTTACTGGTAGTTAATATATCTAGTCTAAATATCCTTTTATTTTTCTTGTTTTCTAACACAACTGTGTTTTACTTATATGAATAAAATTTTAACATAAAATCTGTTGTTAGGCTGACTGGTGCAATTTTGTCTCAAGAGTACAAAAGCAGAAGCAAATTTATTTTTTGACCAAATATATTTTTTTTTATTTGCTTTTCACCTACTAAAAATCATAGTATGTTAATAACTGGTTTTTGTTCTTTTGGGTGGGGGGTGAGGGAGAAGTGTGGATCTTCTAAAGGGGCACAAAAATTTTAAAATGCCTTGGGCACAAATATTTGTTAGTCAGACCCTGTGAGCTGTGAGTGGCTCATTTCAGTGCTGTTTAGAGTCCTGTGTTGGGTCTGGTAACCTAATTTTATCCAAACCCGAGTCAACTAAATTTTTTCTCTTGCAGGTCAGGTTGACTGATTTTTTTTTTTTTTTTTTTTCCAATTGTGGGTCGGGTTCAGTTTTCAATGAGTTGGGTCGATTTGAGAACATCTTTCAAAAATTTTTTACCTTAATAAGCAGAAATTTGTTTGCTATGTATAACCATAACGAATATATGCTTACCCAAATTATTATAGTAAAATAAACATCCATATCACACTGAAACAATTAACAAAAAACATCAAATACTATTATTATTATTTAGAATAGAAGCTGTGAAAAGCAGGTTCCCTCTCCGAGAATAATCAGATAAGCACGAAATTTCTGAGGGGCACAAAATTTTACTGGTAGTTAATATATCTAGTATAAATATCCTTTTATTTTTCTCCCTTCCCAACTCAACTGTGTTTTACTTATATGAATAAAATTTTAACATAAAATCTGTCGTTAGGCTGACTGGTGCAATTTTATTTGTCTCTAGAGTGCAAAAACAGAAGCAAATTTATTATTTGGCCAAATATATTTTTTTTCATTTGCTTTGTCACCTGCTAAACATTATAGTATGTTAATAACTGGTTTTTGTTCTTTTGGATGGGGGGTGAGGGAGAAGTGTGGATCTTCTAAAGGGGCACAAAAATTTTAAAATGCCTTGGGCACAAATATTTGTTAGTCAGACCCTGTGAGCTGTGAGTGGCTCATTTCAGTGCTGTTTAGAGTCCTGTGTTGGGTCTGGCAACCCAATTTCACCCAAATCCGAGTCAACTAAATTTTTTCTCTTGCAGGTCAGGTTGACTGAATTTTTTTTTTTTTTTTTTTTTATTGTGGGTCGACTTGAGAACATCTTTAAAAATAAAATTACCTTAATAAGCAGAAATTTGTTTGCTATGTATACCCATAACGAATATATGCTTTATTATTATTATTATTATTTTTTTTTTTATAATAGAAGCTGTGAAAAGCAGGTTCTCTCTCTGAGAATAATCAGATGTGTGATTCATTTACTTTGATTACTCACATCCTTTTGAAATAGGCTGTTAACTTAAACTGAAAATTAATATATTTTCTCTTGCAGATGATTTTAAGAAGTTATTGAAATGTATGTAGATTTAGATAAGAATGGACGTTTAATAAGTGTCTGCAGAACTGTATTATTTTTATATTTTTGTGTGTGAGATAAGCGTTAAAGAATAAACTACAACCACAACTTTTTTGTAAAAATATAAAAGTTTTCAAAATTTTAAACTTTGGTGTACACAAGGTCTGTTCAATAAATACATAAACTAAAGCCATAAAAAGTTTATTTTGCAAATTTAGTCTACATCGATTTCATCCCCTTCAAAATACTCTCCATTCGTTGCTATGCTCATATTTCATCTTCTTTTCCACTGTTCAAAGCACCCTTGGAAGTCCTTGGCAGTGAAGCCTTTTAGTTTTCTCGTCGTTTCTTACTTTAATGTGTCCACATCTTCTCAGTGATGTCCCCTCATCACATTTTTGCATTTTGGGAATAAAAAAAAGTCACATGGGGGGAGATCTGGCGAATAAGAATGATCAAGGGTGGTGATTGAATTTTTTGCCAGAAACTGGTAAACAGTCAATGCTGAATGTGCAGGTGCATTGTCATGGTGAAGGATCCATCCATTGCCTTGAGTCAAAATCCGTCCCACATGACCTCTCAAACACTTGAGAACTGTAAAAAAAATAATTTATTATTTTCATCAATTTCTATTTTCGACACACAGTAAAAACAAGGACAACAGAAACTAACACAACTCGTACAATATGCACAGCTTGACGATCCGCCATGCACTGATGGTTCATTGGGTCTCAGGCAACTAGCACCGCTAGTGAGCGAGGCTATAGTCCACGTTATGGCCGACAGATGGCACCAGTTCACATTTTTATTGGACAGACCTCGTATTTTCACCTTAGCAAATGTATGCATGTATGAAGTGAAGTCATATTTTATTTGCTTAAAAAGGGGGACTTGGCACGACTGAAAATTTCACGTAATAGCTTATATTTCCATTTAATATTTATAAATTAAACAATGTTAGGTTTGTTCAATAAAATATATATTCAGGCAACAATTCTTATGGTTTTGATACATTTTTATTATTTGAAATCTTTAAATTGTGTTTTCTCAGTTTGCTTTGTTTCATGAATTTAGTGATGCAAAAATCAAAGGTGCCAAATCCCCTTAAAGAAAGAAAATTGTTGAATATCAACATTTTGAGCCTAATTATTTTTTTTTATAATTTTGTTTACATGAATAGTTGAGAGTGGTCAAGCTTTTTTGTTTGTTTTTAGTAACTTTATGAATATTTTCAATATGTTTTAAGGAATGTAAATTCACAATTTTATTTTTACTTTAAATTGTGCAGAATTTGTAACTTTTATCAGTAGTTTTATTTCATAGGTAGTTGAAAAATTGTTTTATTATATTTTAGTGGAGGAGGGGATCGGAGTAGTGTTTTTGTAACTTTGAGTGTTCTAATCCAGCAGCTAAAAGCTGAAGAAAGAGTAGATATATTTCAAGCAGCAAGATACACTAGATCTCAAAGGCATTGCATGCTTCAAACACCGGTATGATTTTATCTTTAAATTTCTAGTTATATATTTATATTACATGGTAGCAACATTTAATAGGTACAAAAGCTGTTCTGAAATTATTAAAGAATTTCATTTTAATAAATGTGCTGTAATTTATATATTTTAAGTTTACACAGAATGCATTTTTTATGATATGGAATATTAAATTTGTTAATATATAAAATTAACGTTGTCTTTTCTTTAGAAAGAATTTTTTTAATGTATCATCTAAATGTCAGTAATCCTTCCTTAAAAGTTTGTTTTCAAGTATTTTTTAATTTTGAAAAGTCACAAAAGTCCTAACAGCAATTGTACCAATTTTACTGATTATTACTCTTCATTTTTTTTTTGTTTCTAGTTTTTTTTTTTTTTTTTTTTTTTTTTTTTCAAGAAAAAATATCCTAATTAAAAAAAAAAAAAAAAAAAAAATTCAGAAACCAAAATGCATAGAAAAAAGTAAAAAAAAAATGTTTGGTATAAAGATTACTCTTTTTATAATAAACAAAGTTTCAAAATTAGTAACAAAAGTTGCAAACAGATGGAGCTGTATACTGTAACCACAATATGGAGTCCTTATAGTTTTTAATGATCAGAGTGATCAGTTTTTCACTTTTAAAAGAGTTTAGAATACTGAAGAAAGAGGTTGAAATCATGTATTCATTTTAACAACATGTTATTCTCAGCAAATTACAGGTTAGATCTCAGTCCTATAGCAACAACAATTTAAACCAAGCATGTGTCAATGTGTTCTGATCAAAAATCAGTGATTTTAGAAAAGAATCTCCCTAAATCAGACTATTTAGAAAAATATTTTTCAAAATATTAAGATGACAAAATTGTATTTTTATGTTATCAGCATAATAAATGTTATGTATTTCAGATATTGGACATAAAAAAGCAGGAATTCTATAGATTTATGGCTAAATATTTATGTTGTTTCTCTGAATAAGTTTTGAGAAATAGTACATTTTTTTTTTTTTTTTTTCGATATATAGCGAAATAATTGCCGGTCTCAGCAATCAGTGGTGAGAAAAAAATATTGTGTATTTTAGAAATAAACTGCTATTAAAGAAAAATTTTGTTGAATGATGAAACAATTCCACAATTTCACATTTTACCACAAAAAATCTCAGATTTTGCATTTTGTTGATTTATTTTAAAACTAATCATTGAATAAAATAATTACTTTTTCTCACATTCAGCAGTTCACGGCAAGGGTGGGGAAAAAACAAATTGAGCAATTAGCTAAGGTTAAGTGTATTTTTGTTTACTTTTAGTGAAATAATTGAGTATCTCTGCAATTAGTTAAGTGTGTGTGCGTGGGGGGTGTTAAAGGATAGTAGTACAATAATTACCTACTTTTACAGCTAGTTATGTTTAGCAAAGCCATATCCACAAAAAAAATTTTGGGGAGAGGGAGGGAAAACTTTCACTCAAACGTTGGTTGTGCATGTGCATTCATGCACACCAACAGTGCGTGTGCTAAAGTTTGACCCCCTCCCTCCCATAATCACTTTAACTTCTAGAACAAATATAAAGTATTGCCTTAAACATTGTGTCTTGGCATAGTAAAATGATTGTCTGGTCTTATAAAATGCGCAATTCTTTGGTAAAAATTTTTCCTTATCTGGGATATAATAAACTGCTGACAAATGGAGAAAATCACCAAAAACTGAGTTTACGTTAGCTCGGTCAGTAAGGTGTCGAGCTCATAATTGGAGGATTGTGGGATCAGTACCGAGCTATCCAAAGACTATTATATACATTAATGGTATTTGATGCATGTAAAATCTGTCGTGTCTTCCATGTTTCATAAATATCTCTGGGAATACTGAAGTTGGGGAAACATCTACTCTGCAGAGGATTATAATTGTGATGGATGATTCCGAATTTACCTAGGAATGAATTCTGGACCATCATTGTGCTCTTTGCCTAGCTCTAGTGCAGTTTTGAGCCTATTCAGCATTAATATACAAAAAACTGGTTAGTATCCTAATTCAGTGGTGTACAGCACCTGATTCACATTAAAAAAACTATGTTTCAAATACTTTTCAAATTTTGAGATATAGCTTTACTTTTTTTTAATTAATATATACGCATCTAAGATATATCTTTCCCGTAGAAAGGAAATTTAGTGTAGCTATGCTACCTGCTGGGTAATATACCTAAAAATCTAATGAATAAAAATTTATATCTGAGTTTCTAAAAATAGTCTAATTGTATTCAGTGCATCTCAAAACATCTAAATATATCGAAAACTGGAAGTCTAAAATTTTTCAAATCTAATAATTTCTTCTTTTCTTATGTATATAGACAAAAGTAAATATATATATATATATATATATATATATATATATATATACGGTTTTGTGATTAGATAATAATACCTGCTTTAGATAATGTTGCCCGAAACATTAGGAATTGTGTGCTGGTGTACAATAAGCCTAGACACATTTGAGATCTGAATCAGTGAACACAAAGCTTTCTTCTTATGTTGCATACTGTCTAGGGTGGATAACGTGTCCTTTACAAACCCTTGAGCCATACTTTATTTGCATTGCAGGAGCTGAAAGTCTGCTGGTGTTGTGTATAGGTTGAATTATCTAGTTTTTCTCTATGTACCTAGGGTTGGGGGTTTAGGGCTTAGTGTGCATCACCCAAGTGTCACAAGTGATGCAGTGTATCTTCAAGTGTGGCAGTGCATCATCGCTGTTTATCATATGGGATGTGAACAGCAATGCATTTGGAAAGTGAACAGTGATGCTATGGTCCACAATCATGTTCCGCATTAGATTCAGTTATGTCTGCTTTGTAAGATCTTAGAGCAGAGCCACTTATTCTATTTCTTTTTCTAGGGTGTGCATCATGGTTCGCAACCACTTGGGTTTTAGGGCCCTCTTAGATCTCTTCAGAAGTATCTCAAATGCAAGGAGCCTTGGTTTCCACCTCCGACATTGTATATATGTTTTTTTTTAAAGAGTTTTCCTGTCCCCTTGTACTTGGCCTAGGGTATGAACTGCAGTTCATACCAATAGAGGTTCAATACCTTACTTGAACTCTTCAAAGGCCTTTCGAACTCAGGGAGCTATAGCTCCCTTTCCGATCTTGTGCCAGCCAATGCTTTTTTCAATAGTTGGGGGCTATACATATGCTGTTGTTTTTTCTTCCTTTGAGATTCATTGTGGTAATTTTTTCGATTCCTTATGTGAATGTTATTTAGTTGTACATGCATGCAATGGACGACAATAGCGGCGTGATAATTTGAATAATGAAGGGATGCATGGCTACAGATGATGGCTTTTTCTACAAGTGAATTCAACACTTAATTTTTTTTTTTTTTTTTTTTTTTTGGGGGGGGGGGGGGAACAAGAAAAATTGAGACAGAGTTTCAATAAACAAACAACAACGACTAAAAAAGATATTGTGGAGAAAAAAAAATCATTTTTTTTATATTTTTTGTTCTATCCAATAGAACATCACAAAATATGTCTGTGAAAGTTTCAAGAGGGGAAGGGGGGGCTCAAACCCTGAGAGCCCCCTTTCTTGATACAGTTCTTGATTAAATGTATATATGATAGGATGCAGCAAAATGATTCCATATGTCTGTGATTGTCTGCAGAAGTATTGCATATTTCTGCATGCAATATATATATATATATATATATATATATATATATGTGGCATATTTAAGAAATCAACTTTGAAATTTTTTTGAATGACAATGAACAAAGCATTTAGACACTATTGTATTCACTCACATAGGTACATACATATATACGTCATGTAAAATCATAGATATCTCCTAAAGGGAGTCTCGTGTCAAAACCAAAGTTTGAGGTGTGCAACGTACACACAGTAGCACTTTGCATAACAAGGCAAGATTCTTGGCAATTCAGTTTTGTCCAAAATTGTTTCAACCGCTTAATTTTTTAAAAATTGTATTTTACAAATCTTTTGTAGTCTTTTGACATTTTGTTGTTAACTATAACCTGCATGATAACACTACGTCACCGCTTGTAAAAGAGGCGGTGTAGAAAATATATAATTATTGTTTACATTTTCCTGTGTTTGTTCTGTTTACCTGTTCTGTGTTCATTGCTCATTTTTATTTCCCGAACATACATATATAATTAAAATATTGTAATCATGATTTTCAAAATGGATTTTGTATCTTGTATAATTCAAAAACGAATGGTCATGGAATATTGCCAATTTATATTTGAGTCTGTCATGATGTCCAGTTGTACACCTCCAACAGTGATCTTGACACAAGCTCCCCTTTTAGAGATATCTATGATTTTGCACAATTTTTCGTGATGTATGTATGTGTGTCAATGAACACGATAGCATGTAAACATTTCGTTTGAATGAGCTGACAGTTGGTATGTATGTTATGTCCCCATAGCACAAACTGTATAGATTTTAGTGAATCTAGTGCCATATCTCCATTGAAGAAAAAGGGAGACTTGGTACCTGTGAGAGAGGCTTGCTGCATTGCAAGAAATTAGCCTTTGCAGTGAACTTGCAGTTCTGCATAATAAGGATTTAAGAAAAGTTATCATTAAACTTTTATATTAATAGTTAATTTAGAAAGGAAAGTATTTTATTTAAAAGCTTACTATGTTACTTTTGATATATAATTTGGTTCATATAAATTACTGATTAACATTTCAACTAGAAAACTCTGTCAAAAATAGGCACAATTAAGCTGTTTATTGGTATAATACTAAAGGATTATCGTTTATAATTTAAATTTAAATGTATGTATGTGTGTCAATGAACACGATAGCATGTAAACATTTCGTTTGAATGAGCTGACAGTTGGTATGTATGTTATGTCCCCATAGCACAAACTGTATAGATTTTAGTGAATCTAGTGCCATATCTCCATTGAAGAAAAAGGGAGACTTGGTACCTGTGAGAGAGGCTTGCTGCATTGCAAGAAATTAGCCTTTGCAGTGAACTTGCAGTTCTGCATAATAAGGATTTAAGAAAAGTTATCATTAAACTTTTATATTAATAGTTAATTTAGAAAGGAAAGTATTTTATTTAAAAGCTTACTATGTTACTTTTGATATATAATTTGGTTCATATAAATTACTGATTAACATTTCAACTAGAAAACTCTGTCAAAAATAGGCACAATTAAGCTGTTTATTGGTATAATACTAAAGGATTATCGTTTATAATTTAAATTTAAATACCTTATATTTATCCTCTTCATAAAAATGAATATATTTCGGCATGCTTATCGCAGCCCTCTTCATTGTTGAAATGACGACTTTATATTGCCGGCACCTCCAAAGTAAACATTCCCCACTTACTGTCGTTCCAACTTCACTTCATTTCTTGATTTTTAATAGTTGTTGCCAATCTTAGGAATTAAGCTGTGTTCACGGTCGTTAACAGAAGAAGAGGTGGTTAGGATTTCTATGGCTTCGCACTTTAAAGCAAACTTGTGATTGTTATAGGGGCTATTTTATGAATATTAATGGTGTTAAGGTTAATGGGATTATTGTTATGGGTGGTAGAAAGCACGGTAGAAAATTTATTAAGCTTAAGATCTGACATATGTTCTTTTTCGTGTTCTTTTATGGGTCTTTTAGTCATTCCTATGTAGCAAGCTTGTGAGTTGTCCTCAAAGTTAAATTCTATTTTGTAAATGCCAGAAGTGTCTTTAAACGGTATGAGGGCAATATCTTTTATGTAAAAAAACTGAAATCAATTACATAAAAGATATTGCCCTCAAACCATTTAAAGACACTTCTGGCATTTACAAAATAGAATTTAACTTTGAGGACAACTCACAAGCTTGCTACATAGGAATGACTAAAAGACCCATAAAAGAACAAGAAAAAGAACATATGTCAGATCTTAAGCTTAATAAATTTTCTACCACGCTTTTTACCACCCATAACAATAATCCCATTAACCTTAACACCATTAATATTCATAAAATAGCCCCCTATAACAATCACAAGTTTGCTTTAAAGCGCAAAGCCATAGAAATCCTAACCACCTCTTCTTCTGTTAACGACTGTGAACACAGCTTAATTCCTGAAGATTGGCAACAGCTATTAAAAATCAAGAAATGAAGTGAAATTGGAACGATAGCAAGTGGGGAATGTTTACTTTGGAGATGCCGCAATTATAAGCTGTTTATTTTTATTATAATTATTGATAAATTATAAATTAAATAAAAAAGAATTTTAATTTTTAAGAGGTATTACCATAACAGTTATTTATATATTTTTTTTCATTTTAATTGCTTACTCTGCTTTTAAACTAAAATACATCCCTAATGTTCTCTAAAACTAGCAACAATTATGGGTTTTGCATCCTTAAAATGAAAAGTGTAAAATTTTGTATAATATAAAATTTGAATCCTTGTAAGATTAAAAATATTTATTTACACTTTATAGGAAAAATCTGTTGGCTGTTTCACCAAGAAATATTTGTATGAATTATTGATATCAAAACCCATTTTGGTTAGAAGAAACTATTCAAGAATAATTAGCTTTATATTGCAATTTTTTCTTTAATCGTTTTTATTGTTACTAAGATTTTCATCACCTTTATTTGTGCATATATACAATCAGACCTGTATTTAATGAAGTTGCTAAATCTTGTCAAAAAGGTTTTTATATGGAAAATTTGTTAGAGATTAACTTTTTGTAATACTTTGTTATACATAAGGACAAATTTAAAATTCATAAGTACTAAATATACAAATTAAGTATTAAATAGAGCTTTTTGTTTTTTTTCTTAGTTTAACACTTTAAGCATTAAGCCCATCTTTTTCTGTCATGCATAGTCAAAATAAGACTGGTGTTGCTAAATTTTGAAATATATGCTGCTTTTTTTCGAGAAAATATGATTAATAAATATGTGTACTATATAATATTAAATTCTCATATTTGTACTGTGCATAATAGTAATTTTATGAATCATTAAACAAATATACCGAAAAACGGCTAACGCTGAAAAGATTAAAAAAAAAAAAAAAAAAAAAAAAACTTTTTGAAATACACAATTAATTACTTTTTAAATATATTTTTTTAATTTAAAAACTACTGTACATAAGAAATTATGTTCTCTGAATATTTTATAATACTATATACTTTATAGTGGAGTAATTTTAGGAATACATACCATATGCATCCTTCATTTTAATTGCAGAAAAGTTTTAAGTTTGTCTAAGTTCTTTGTAAAAGGTATTCTGTCATATGTCTCCATCTTTGCAATCTAATTTAGTAAAATGTCTGAAAGAAAAAAGAAAAGAAAACATTTGAAAAATTGAGTGAAATAAATTAAAAAATAGATAAATAAAATAAAAATCATCAAATTGATAATGCATTTTGCTTTTTTGGGATTATTTTACAGTTCTAAAAAATAATCATAAAATGGAGAATTCTGCATAATAGAGATTTATTAAGTAGAAGTCTGACTGTATTTTGCTTACATACACATTGAACAAAAAATATTTACATTTTTAAATATATCTATATTGTATGTATGTAAATCATGTTATATTAATATTTATGTACTTTTTTTATTTCAGGCTCAGTATGACTTCTTATACAGAGGGCTACTTGAATATATTATTTCCCGAAATATATGTGACATGGGAGATACTCAACTATGATCTTCCATTCATAGTATTTATTCCATCCATTAATTTCTCTGCCTGCCTTACCTGGCAATAATTAGACCTTTTCTGGTCTAAGTTGTCCAGCCAGAAAGACTGGTAGAGTTGTTGCTCAAGTAGATGAGTGCCATTATTCCAGTGATAATGTTCATTGCTGGTTGGCAGTTTTTGCAAAATCAAGTTTTATGAGCTGCAAGAAATGCATTGAGTAAAAGTGTTCTCTGAAGAGTTTTTTTTTTAAAAATGAATGTATGTGTGTGTGTAAGCTGTATTCACTATTAACTTTATGCCACTTTTCAAATGAGAGCATGCTGCCAATAACTTTCTTAATGTTATCTTTGATGCCGACATATTTTCTATTGAATTGGCAGCATTCAGAGGCAATCTATTGTTATTGTTGTTATGCCTGCATCACTTTGCACTTATCCATGACTTCCATCAAGGCTGTTAAGCTATGGTGCTACATTTTATGGAGCTTGGAAGGCATCTGATGCAGCAGAAGTACAGCATTTCATTTTTGAAATATGAGAAGAATCAGCTCATTGTGGAGTGCCTATAACCTCTACCTGCTGCATTGTTCATTTCTGCCAATAGCGAGACAGGTGCTTTGACTTAGGTGTACATGTGTATGAAAATGTTTAGTTGTAAATAGATTATATTTTGTAATTATTGCTGTACACCACAGCCTTAAGATTTTTTTTTTTATAATTTGCACATTTTTTTATAATGGATAATTCATCATTGATGATGTCATGTGTAGATTTTGAGATGCATTTTGTGTTATTTAATTTTTTTTCATTCTCTTTTTTTTTTCTTGTTTTGTTTTGTTTTGTTAAAGTTTACTGTAGATCAGTGTTATGAATAATAGAATTCTAGCAATTTGAAATCTTTAAGCATCAGTGCTAGGTTTTCTGCAAGGTGTCCATATTGTTTTGTCATTTATATGTTAAATTTTCATTAGGAGAGCAACATATCAGACTGAATCCAATCAGTATTTTTCATATAGCTATTTACTTTTTACTTCATTGACGTGTGGCTCTCATGACAAAGTCAAAATGTTTTACCAGTATTAGTATTTTATACTCGACTAGTTAAAAATATTTATAAGATTTTCATATCAGTGTTTGTACTTTTGAATAAACAAATGACATTATTCTCAAATAGAATAATAAAATTTAATTTTACATTAAAAGTTATTTCATTGAGACAATGGACCATTTCTTAATAACTATTTATACTAAGAAAATTTTTAATCCCAGAAATTTTCTTTAACCATCTTTCTCATTGTTCCCTAAGAATGCTTCATCAAAGTGTTGCATAAAGCCATAAAAATTTTAATTAATGTGAAAAATTTTTGGGGGAAAAATGTGTGACATGTGCCATAAAGTTTTATCTTTCCTCTTATTCACTAAACTAACAAATTTTAAAAGAATCAGCAATCGTAAAACATCATTTTTATAAATCTCACTTATTTACATTTATACACACAATTAACACTGATCTAGTTCATTAAATATTTAAATGCTGTATTTAAATATTACGATAGATGTATATTTTGTTATGGTATATCAGTTTTCCTTAAGATTTAAGTATTCATTATTAAGTGAGGTTGAAATATTTATTTTCAGTGAGGTTGAAAGTGTTGAGTTTTTTTGAAAATTGTCGTAGCTTATTCAATTTTGAGAGCATATATTTTATTGTTCATATGTAATAGTTATTTCTTAAAATATTATAAATAAATATAAATTTTTAGACTTTAATTACTTTACATATTCTGTCCCTTCACCCCTCTTTGTTTTATAATTCTGCTAGAAAATAAATAAAAAAGTTTTTACAATTAATTTATGAAAAATGTTTTCTAATGTACTTAAGAAAGATTAACATTTTGTAAGAATAATTAAGATTTTGGTTACAATTGCCATTGTATTTTTGCTACAAATTATATTCTATTTTTCTTTCATAATAAGGTATGTCTGAGTTTAAATTTTTATGCTTAAATAAGTAAATATGCAGGGCATTTTGAAAATTTTGTCTTGACTAAATAATTAAAAAAAAAAAACTTAATCATTTAAATTTCTCTTGAATTTTTATAATGTATTACCTTCAATATAAATCAGCATTCATATCTCTGTGTGTGGTGCAATAAAAGTTAAAGATTTATTCTATTGAAAGTACTTAACAATTTATTAAAAAATTGTATATTTTTGACAGATTTTCTTTGAAACTCAACACTCACTGCTTTTTAAAAGTACTAATTGTGATAAAACTTTTAAATGCTGCTTTTTTGGTATTATCCATATATGCCTTTTATTGTTGTGTTCATATCTCCAACTGTTCATGGTTTTTCATATTTTTATAAATTTTTTTTAATGGGTTTGATAAATGCTTCATTGTATTCGTTGTTATATTTATGCATTTATTGTTAAATTCAAAGCCATTATATATTCGAAGAACTAATTTCGAAGCAGTTAGTTATTGCTATTTTTATCTTATTTATACTTTTTAACTGAATTTAATAAATATTTTTTATAAATATTTTTTAATTATTATTTATGAGTGGTACTTAGAAGATATTGTACTTACTTTTCTAATTACATATCTTATTAATTTTGCACAATGAAATAAAATGCTTTACATTATGTTTTTCTATAATCTTTACTATAAAATATTATAAATACAATAATGGAACCACACTGGGGATGTTGATATCTATTTAATGAAGTAATTAATTACTAATAAATTTCTGGTTAATATTAAATAATAAATGTTTAACTCAGTTTATAACATAAATTCTATATCTATGAGTAAAATTGTCAATTCACTGCACGAAATTTTGATGTTATATTTAATGCAGAAACAAACACTTGGTCATGTTAATAGGAGTGAATATTATTTAGTATTAGAAATCAAAATTAATAAGTATTTCTTTTACTGTAAAAACACACACATGCACACTTATATATGAGCAAATACTCAGCAAAAACTGTAATAGGTTTGAGGTTTACTTGGATTATTTTATTAATTTTAACCTATCCATGATTTTTTAATTGTTTTTAAATATATGCTTAAGGGTTGTATGTGAAGCATTAAACATTCATACAGAAATGTTAAGTACCTTCAGTTGATGAAATGATTCATTTAGTCTAAACATTGCTAGCCATACATTTTAAGTTGAAACAGTATAATTACGTTGCATTAAAATAAAAGATAATGATATGAAAACTGCATTACAATTGTAGTTTTTTCTCTGCAGAATTTCACCAAAAGAAAAAGATCTTGCTTAATTTAGTTTATATATATAAAAATGTTTTTACTTAAACATCCAATTTATGTATTTAATACATTTGACATAAATTTACGCAGATCAATGCTTAAAAGTGAAAGAAAAGTAATTAATAACAACACAGTTATAGAAATAAACTTTTTTTTTTTTTTTTTTTTTTTTTTTGGGTGGGGGGGGGGGTTGCAAATTTCAAAAGATTAAAAATAAAAGCTTCTAAAATGTTTTATATTTTTTAACTCATATTAAGGACAAAGTAACTAAAACTGACTTATTGCATTTGTCTTAATAACTTTCTATGAAAAAAAAAAAAAAAAAAGTGCAAAGTTTTCTAAAGTTCCTTACAAAATATCCTAAGCTTTGGACTTTTTCCATGAATCCATGTTTCACAAACAATTTTCTCTTAAAAAATGAAACATGTACTACTACTTAGAATATTAGAAAACTTCTAAAATTATTTAGTACTTTTGCTACCATTTTTCTATACTCTTCCAGAAGTGATTTTCTCTTAGGAGAAATAAGTTTAATGTGCAGATTGTGCATTATTTCTCAATGCCTGAAATCTTTTAAATAGATTAAATATAAATCTCTAATACAAATTGTAATATGAACAATACATAACAAGTTTTAAGCATTAAAAAAAAAAAAAAAACTTTCATGAGATATAATAACATGACTACTACAGTTACTAATTACAATGACTAATACTAAAGATACTAAAATTAATAATATGTTAATGTGTTAAAATTATCTTTTGTAACACCTTATTACTGGACTAAAAAATTAAAAAATACAATTTTTTTTTTTTTTTTTCACTAATAATTTATTAAAGTAACCTAAGCTTTGCAATTAAAATCTTGCAAAGCTATCTAGTTCTGAAATAATACTTTAAGAATTTTTGGAATATTTAATAAAACTTATAAAAAAAAAAAAAAAAAATGCTATACATTAATATATATATATTCACAGTGTTATCAAAATTATGAATTACAAATTTCAAAATGACAAACCAAGATTATTTTGAATTATTGTGTTTGCCTAAGTAATTTTTTTTCACTTTCTTCTTTAATTTTTAAAATCTTTTAAACTAAAAACTGGATTTTTTTTTTCTTATATTAACTGACTTACATAATCTCCTATTAAATATATAAAGAAAAGGAAAACCATGATCAATTTCCATAGTTGTTTACTTTTATTTTCCAGCCAGACATTAATTTTAAATAGTGTTTTTCTACAATGGTAAAGAAAAGTATATTACTTTATCAAGAAAATAAATAAAATTTAGACTTTTATGTAGAGTAAAGAATTTTTAAACATGTCAAATGTATTAAATTTAAATACCGCAGTTTTGATAACTTATTCAATAAAATTTAAATCATAAAATAAGGAAATTAAAAATTAGATATTATTAATATGTACATTTGATTTTATTAGAAAAAATGAATACTAAAAATTATATAAAATCTAAAAAATTACTTTGTAAAGTAACAAAGGCTTTATAAGATTTATCATTTTTACTTTAAAGAACTAGCAGGGATAATATATTAACTTTCTATTATATGACCTTAATATTTAGATTTAAATACAGGGGTATTCAAAAGTCACAGAAATATATATATATATATATATATTATTCAAAAAGTATTGACCATAGTACTATGGGATTTTCATTAAAATGTGCAGAAAAGTATGACTTTTTTTCTTTTTTTATATAAAAAAAAATAGTAGTAAAATTTTTCATAAATAGATGGCATCTTATTCATAGTATCCCCTTATATTTTAAACTAATCTGACTTCTTAAATTATGCTATATTGCAAATACTAATTAATCTGACTTTGGCTTTTTGTATTTTATTTCAGATGTTAGCGAATATTTTAATTAAACATTTATTGCTTATTACTGATGTTAATTGTTCTAAAAATAAAATCATGATATTGTTAAAAAATGAAGCATTGTTAAGCTTTATTAAAAGAATTCCCAATACGCAATGTCTGATGGCCATTCTCATCAATGACGGCAATCACATTGAACATTTATAGTCGTAGTTCATTTTTGAATGTACTGTGTCACTGTAAAAAAATAATTTTACAGTTAAAGCATCACCTAATGAAGAAAATTTGAATTAATTTGGCAATAATTCTTTTGTTACTTAAAAATCCCATGTCTTTCTGTGCATTTCAATGAAAATCTCATAGTGCTACAGTCAGTATATTTTGAATAATATAATTTTTATTTTTTCTATGACTTTTGGATCCCCCAGTATATTTGAAGTTGTGTCAACAACCAGCAATGTTTATAGCGATAAAGTAGGTGATATATTATATTAACATCAAAATTGAATGCATTTAGTAAACTTAAATTTTAAAATATTTATCCAAAAAAAAAAAAAAAAAAATCTTTTTGCAAAAATTAAAAGAAAGAAACAGAACTAAAAGGTTAAGTTAGTAAATGAATAAAACTTGTACATGAAACTTGCATGTCTTACTCTCTACAAAAGAAAAAAAAAAATCTTTATATTAAAGAATTAAATTGTGCATAATAATAATAATATGTATCAATTCTATATAAATATATCTGGATTCAGCTTTATTAGAAATTCCCAATTTGAGCAATATTAAAAGTAGCTTACAATGTAAATATTTTCAAAGATTATCAAAATATAATTATACATTTTCTTAGATATAAAAACAAAATCTAATTTTATTATATAAGTAATTGAAATGTAATTGAAGATTTAGCTGAATTGGAATTTTTATAATTAATTTAACATTTCCTGTTAAAAATGGGATACTGTTTTCATTACAACATTTCTTTGGTGAAATAATTGTATTTTGTATTGGATATGTTATAGTTATTACATTTCTGGAGTGTTTCATTAAATATTTATAAACACAGGGTTTATAAAGCATAGTGAAAAATATTCAAAGAGGAAAAGAACAGCATAATATTTAGGAAATGATAAAGATTTTTGCACTCTCTTTTTTCAGTTTTCTTTTAACATGATATTTAAATAAGCATTAATAAAAACAGAACTGTTTGTTCTAAACTATTTGATGTGTATGAACTTGGGAATCTTTAAGAATTACTAGCTCCATATATAAATTAGTTTTAAAAAACTCAAATGGAATTTGTAAATATTTTTTATTTTATTTTATTTTTTTAAATATTTGAAATTAAAATATAACACATTTCATTTGTTAAATTTAATATAGACAAATTACATTATTTTACTTTATTTTATTTTTTGTTTTATATAAAATGTGGACACAAATGTATGCAGATAAAATTTTCAAAGTAAATAAATTTACTTTTAAACTATATTAACTATAATTACTATAACTTATTGATTACATCTTGTGCAGTTTCTCTTATAGATACTAATAAATTCAGCAGTCAGTTTATTTTTTATTGCTCGAGTATTTAAGTTTTTAATCATGTTATTTAATATAAGCAGTTAGACTTAACTTCCATTATTGTTAATATTTACAATACTGAAACAAATTCTATAAAGCAATAATTAACTAAATTTATGTACATACATATAGAGTGTTGTATAATCAATATGAAAAAAGTTTAAAATAATGACTAATAAATAAAAAAGAAAAAAAAAATGTTTTTAAGAGAAAAAATAACATTCATACTTCCTACTTCTATCTTTTTAGAAAGTCAAACTTCATTAATTTTTAGTAAAATTCTTAATTTTATGTATCAAATCTGTATGGTATACAAAAGTCATACCTGAAATGTTTTTGAGGGCACACATATATAATTAATTCCTTACTATTTAAATAAATTATTGTAAGCAGTTCATTTTTTATAAACATAGTAAAATATATTTGCCTGAATTTGCTTTTGTAATATAATTATATTATTATTTAACTTTGAATATACTTGTTTTGATTTACAGTATTTGTAATTTATTTTCTCTCATAAAAATTTTTAGTAATTACATATGATCTTTTGCTCTCCCTCTGGTATACCACTGGTTTATGTATATACATTCAAGTAATTATAGGTATATCTCATTGTATTTTGCAAACATTACTAGTCAAACTATTTAATCATATTTAACATACTGACTGATATTTCTTTTCAGTATTTTATTCAAATACTCCCGAGTGATTTTCCATTTATATTTCTAGTTTATTTTACCCTTAATTAATAAATATTTGTCAAGAATTAACATGCAATTTAATTTAGTATATTTTTTAAACAAAATTTTATGAGTTTACCTAAATAAGCTTTTTTATTGTATAATATTAATTTCACTACAAAACTTTATAAGATAAAAGTTATTGATAGCTTCATTATTATTATTTTTATTATTTATGTACTTATAATATTCTTTAATTTACAAATGTAATTGCTCCTATTTTTAAATATAAAGTGCAGCTTTTATTTTTTTTTAATAATCCCCCCTCACCTGCTCCCCCCCCCCCCATTACTGCTAAATGATACTTTATATATTTATTAGGAGGGAAAATGAATTTTCTAAAAGTTTGTTTGTGTTTGATTACAATACATTACTAACATTCAGTAACATTATAAATTGTATAATTAAACTCAATACTAAGTACTAAACCAGTTTCTTTAAAATTAAACTAATTGTTTTTGAATATTCTTCTACAAAATAAACACACATTATTTTTAGTTGTTACTAAATATAATGTGTGAAGAGTACAAATTATGAGTACAAATTTTTCCCTTACAAATACATCTTATTCATTATCCAATTAGTTTTCTGCAAAATTCTCTAATTTTTTCATAAATTTTTTATTTGTTTCAAAATGAACAATTATGTCAATCAAACTTACTCCCCCCCCCCCTCACCTTAAAAATAACCCCTTTTTTATGATTGAAGTAAGTAACATTAGAAATACAGAAAGTTTTTTTTTTTTTAACAGTTTTATTAAAATAATTTATTACTAAAAGTTTTTTTTTTTTTTTTTTTTTTTTTTTTTTTTTTTCAGTTGTATTAAAGTAATTTATTACTAAAAGTTTTTTTTTTCTTTCTACTAGTTAATCTATTCAATTAAACATGAATAAATGTGTTGCCAAATGTATTTTCACAAGTATGTTAAGTAAAAAAAAAACTGTATTATATACTTATATTTTTGTTACTCATTAGTTATGTGCTACATTTGTATAAATAATTTAACTGCAGTTAAAATGCTGCCCATTACTGTAAATATGTTATACTACTGCATGAATGATTGGAAGCACATATCTAATGTTTAGTCATATACTTAAATATCTATAGTTTGTTGTTTCTCTTTTTACTGATGGAAATATGTTTCTCGTAAGCTATTATTAAAAAGAAATCTTTCATTAAATTTGTATTATTGTTATTTTTTCCTATTGTACTTCCAGTTTGGTACTCTTATGTGTTATTTCTTCTTTCTGCATGAATATTTTGTATTGATATTTCAGTATTATACATAAATACTTAGCTAATTTACTCAAAATTGCTTTATATGTTCAGTGTTTCACTAGAATAAAATCTTTTATGAATAATATTTGAAAAGTCAATGTAATTACTGAATTATTTTGTTTCTTTTTCAAATTTAATTGATGCTATATTTAAAAAAATGGTGCTGCTGGGTATTTAAATGTAAAATGTAGCTATACATATACTTTTCTGTTTTCAGTATACTAAAAAAAAAAAAAAAAAAGTATATTAGGTTCACGAAATTCAAATCATGTAAAGAATTGGCTAAAAATGACAGTATTTTATATTTAGATTATCTTTTAGGATATGTTTTAGTTAACACGTATCCAAATTTTGTATTCTTTTAAAATTTTGGCTTTCAAAAGAAAAACCAAGATCTATATGAGATCTTGATGCTTGTATCATATTGTTTAAGTATCTTATTGCAATTGATAAAATTATTAGATAAGTATGTAAAAGGAATAGAGAGAGATAAGATATTCATGCTGAGATTAAAAAGAATCTCTCTGCAGCTGTAGTGTTCTGTTCGTATACTTTAAAATATGTTTTTTAATTTTAATTTTTTCCTTAACTATTTGCATAACATAACATAATTATTTAATTGTTTGTACTATTTTTTTTTTCTTCTTTTTTCTACCGTGGAACCATGATAACTCACTTTGTAAATAAATTTATTATTTTACTCAGTTAACATTTTTTAATATAGAGTTAACTTAAATAAAGAAAAAAAAATTCACTAACTTCACATTATTAGAAGAAATCTGCTAAAGTTGCTTATTTTTTATAATTTAATTTGTTTTCAAAATAATATCAAATATCTTCTGCTAAAAAGAAAAGTATCTGATAAATTATTGTTATAACCTACTATTTTATTGTAGATTGATTAATAAAAAAAATCTAAAATCATTTTGTGCATTAGCCAAGAAAGTAAATAAACAGGTGATTTTAATTCATCTTTTGTTATCGAGTTATGAAGGTTCTACTGCACCATTTTTATTTATTATTTTTTTTTTCTAAAAAGAAAATAACTTGGAATGTTTTATTATTATTATTATTATTTTTTTTAATGTTAAGTTAAATGCTTCTTTATTATTTCAAGTCTTTCCTTCATCAGTTATGAATTACTTAAATATCTGATACCAGAATATGTTTCTTTTAAGAAGAATGTTAAATTTGCATATTTGACAAACTTATTAAATTGTACATCCAGAGTTTTTCTAGTCTCTGTATTTTTTATTATTCAGTAAAGATGATCTTATACTTTTTCAGAAAATAAGACATTTACTTTGTACTCGATTTTTGTTGTTTTGTTTTAAAATTGAATGTTTAATTTGTTTCAAAAACTATACTGTAAATTCTATAGGGATATACTTATTTGTTTTCTTAAGAAAAGAAATGTACATTTCATGAATAAATCTGGATTTTTTAAATGCTTATTTATTTTATCACACTAATCAAAATAATTTTAGTGCTAGTTAGGAAGTAGATTTTTTCAATATGTTAATTAATTTATTATTTTTTTTTTTTGAGGGGGGGGGGGAGTAGAGGGAGAAGAGAAATTTCTATTTTCTGGATTTAAGAAAATAGCTAACCCACCTGAATTTCATCACATGTAGAAAATCGAATTTTGTATTTCATTCATTACAAATAACTTTTAACTGCTTATTTGTTTGTCGTGCTTAAAAAAATAGAATGGTAAATGTGTTTTAGTTTATAATATTTTGTGTGTATGGGAGTGAATATTGTTAGTCATTTTTTTCAGTGAACTGCTGTTTTCATCCAAATAAAACAAACCAACACATGCACATACCAAATTATAAGTAAAATTAGATTGTAATATAGTTAGTGCTTTATGCTTATTTAAAAATGGCAAATCAAATTTTCACAAATGAAAACAATTTCAAAATTGTGCATGAACTTGAATTATTATGGTCTAATTTAATTTTTTTTAGTAGTAGAATAACTGTTGCAGGTGAGCAATGAGGTATATATTCTTTAAGTTTTTAATCAAGGAAGAGAACATAAAATTCAGTAAGCTAAGCTAAATTTTTCTGCTAATTTGATTGGGATTCATTATTGAGTATCCCATTTTGGTATTCTTAATAAGGATTTATTAGAAGTTTTGAGTTAGATGAAAGCGTGTGTTTAAGCGACACATTTCGCATCATCTGAAAAATGTAAAAAACGATAAATAAGCTGAAAGCGTCGGTGAAACGTAATTCTTGAAAAAAAATGGAGTTGCTGTTGAATGTCTTACTCCAATATTGCTTCACATCGGGCTTTTTTTCCTAATTCCTTGCGATATATTCAAAGCGAGAAAGACATGCATTTCATTTTTAGTTATTGGCTCCAATTTTCTTGCTCTGTTTTTCCTTCGTAGATTACTATTACGAATACTTCTATTTGCATATTTATTAGTTTCAGAAACTATCAGTTTTTCTAGATTATCATCAAAGAAAATGACAAGAAATTGTAGAGTTCCATTGCTCAAATCAACGTTCAAATTAACAACTGGATTTGTAGTAAAAGGATAACACTGTGGAGGTAAAGAAGAATTACTAATATTAAGTTCACAGAACATCTGAACTTGCCATTTCCTCATCACTAGAGCAGTCCAATAACAAACTTTCATTACTTTCAGAATCATTTAGAGAAATTTCAGGTTCACTATCTGAGTCAATATCAGAGATATCCTCTCTTATGAGCCATTCATCATCACTCATTTCTACTTCTATTTTAGCTCCAAATTTAGAAATAGTACTTGCAGCTTGCGGTACACCCAGCTAGTGAAAAGAAAATTTGTGACTTCACTTGCATAGAAGAATGCAATAAAATTTAACCTTGAAACCACTTTAGACTTGTTTTGCAATTCTAGCTTTACTAGAACTACTAGAGCCATCTGTTAGAAACATTACACACTAAACAAGTAAAAGAAAATATATCAAATCAGGGGATTAGAGTAGAAAAAAGGTTGTCCGAGTGCTGTTCGGGCAAATCAAGGAAATGTCATTTCAAGTACCCGAACGGCATTCGGGCAAAATAGGCAAGTGGTTTAGCTTTGTTAAATAAATATATAAAAGAACTATGATTATTATTTAGTGTATAAAAGGTAAATAAATATAAGCTTACTTATTCATTCAGTTATTATTTTAATGAACATTGAAAAAGCATATAAGAACATTTTCTGGTATTAAGACAGGTGCTGCCATCTATTGAAAAATAGGTGTACAATTTCAATATAGATTTATATTTATTTTATGGTTGTCATAGGGAAAGAATAAGGGAATGAGTAATTTTTGCTATTATAATATTATTTTAAAGAATAAATTTACTTGAAAGGGTTAAATATCTCTCTATTTAAAAAAAAAAAAAAAAAAATCTAGCACTATCATTACCGTGTTTCAATTTATCGTGTCTTTTTACACCTTCTTGGTTTATACAGCAAAAACTGTTTTCCATAAAAATATGAAATTTGACAGTTTTGTATAGATCTGTACCATAAACTTGCTGTAACAAACTGTTTATATATCAAAACATTATTTTAGGTGAAATTTGTTATTGTTGAAATAAGGCAAAACATTTTAATTATAAATGTTTTATAGGCTCAAAAAGTTTTCATGGCAACTTCATATTTTGTTAAGTTATATACATCAAAAGTCTGTGGTATTTTTTGATAAAATTTTATTTATTTAACTTTATTTTTTTTCAAGGTACTGGCATGCTGCTTTCAGATTTCTTTTGTGTTTAAATTTACAGATCTCAAAAAGTAGTTGAAATAATTGTCTGAAACTTTTGTAGAACACAGGCAAAGATATTTTACTTAATTTACGACACATTTCATCATGTTTCATTTAGTTCATTTTATAATTCCTTCTTTACTTAACAGAATAATCTTTTAAATAAGCATTAAATTTCACTTTTTCCTCTACAAATCTTAACGAACAGGATAGAAATGTAGACATTAACTTCAAAGTTGTAACACTGTCAAAATAGAAATTGAGGATGTCTATATGAAAAAAAGAGGCATGAACAAGACTTTTTTTTTAATGAAATCCTGTTTCATATATTAATATGTTTGGCATCTTGCTTATAGTAAAGTATTATTGCTGATATTTTTACTGTTCTTATTAACACAGACATATAATTGCTATTAAATGTATAAGAAGAAATGGATTTTTTAAAATTTAATATTATTCTGTGATACTGTATATGCATATACATTTACAATTAAGTCATTTTAAAAAATAAAGTAATTATAGCCAAATAGAAACTATAGTTTCGATAAGTAAATAATTATAATAGTATTTCAGTGTAAATTTTTACATGGCTATTTTTTGTGGATATCTGAAGTACGTGGGCAAAGTAGCTTAGTTATTGGAATGAGTCAATCAGCTTAGTTATTGGAATGAGTCTGGGGTGAAACTCCTGCAGTGGTCAGTGACCGAAACAAGCAGGAGACAGAGCCCCCTCGTACGTAAAATTTGGAAAAATAATTTTCTACTTAAGATCAAAAAATGGAGGAGGAGGGCTTATTTTTAGGATTATGGAGAAAAAAGAAAACCTAAAAATTGCCTAAAAGTGGAGAAGGGACATAATTTTGAGGGGGGAGGGGGCAGGCTAGAGTCAGTATTTTATGGTATACTACTTTTTTTCAGCTTTAGTGACTAGAAATCAAACAGAAAGAGTAAAAAAAATCTATGCAGCTTTTTGGTTGCAGATCTGTATAAGGCAAGATAAAATTACAATAAAATCTGATTATCCACGAGTGGATTATGCATGTTTTTTTTTTTTTGCAGGCATGTCAATAAGAAAGATCAATATAAAATGTTTTACCAAGAAGAAACATAAACAAATGATTTATTTTTTTATAAGCAAGAAAATATAAAGAATTCTTTTTTTTTTTCTTTTTTTTTTCTCATTCTATTTATTGTACAGTACAATACAGTACTGTTTAATGTAGTGCATAAATTAGCTTACAGATTGTATTTTGGCTTCATTGGAAGTACAATTTTTTGTTTATTGTTTTTGCACCCTTTATTACATAAAATACAAATATTTTTAATGTACTGTGGATATTTTCACTGTTTGTATTATGTTTTATATACAATACAATCACATTTTTAAGCTAGAATACTTTTATCTCATTTTCATCTCACTTTCAGCCTTTTTGCAGTTTATTCATAAAACCTCTGCTACTCAGTTGTGTAGATCATGAGAAGTTCACTGTACATAAAAAAAAAAAAAAAAAAAAAAAAAAAAAAAACACTGAATTCAGCTTATTTACATAAAGTTTTGCTGCCTTGATTGTAAATTATTCTTGTATATAATATATACACATATAACATTTATATGGGGGAAAATACACAAAATAAATTTTTCATAGTAAACTGAAAATATAACCTGATAATGTTAACAAATTATTTAAAATTTGATATCTAAAAGAAAGTAGAAGAATTTGTTGTATGGGTATAGATTAAACGTACAGTATAATACATGTCTGAAAAATGCATAAATTAACAGAGAAAATATACAATCACAGGGATGGAACACGGGTGCAGAATTCATACCGGAATCCGTTTAAGAAATTTCTCTACCTATAATATTGTTGATTTAAGAAGTAGAAAATTTTCTTACATTGATAGTGGTATGAATTCTGGGCCCGTGTTCCATCCCTGCAATCAGAAAAACTGATGTGGGGGTTCAGAGGAAGGAGGGCCTTCTTAAAAACCATACAAGAATCATTTTACTGAATAGTATCCAAGATTTAGTATATAGAAGAGATGACCTTTCCTCCAAAAAAAATCCTAATTTTATTAAAGATTTCAGCAGGTTAATTTTTTTTTTTTTTTTTTTAAGTAACATAACAAATGATTTTCACTAATCTTTTAAATAATGTAAATTTGCCTCTCTCTTCACATAAAAAAAAAATGTTTTTTAACATTACATTTAAAAAATGTGATAGTAATATATGCATATAATATCATGTTTCATCATGATAATACAAAGAAATGAGGAAACAAATCATGATTAAAAATTTAAATACCACAGCAACTGAAGATTACATATTGAAAAAAGCATAATTTATAACATGGTTTCTGTAATGGTGATGACTTTTCATAAAAACTCACAATCAGTACCCAATAATGTTATCAAGTAAACAAAAAGGTTGTACTTTATGATAAAAAATGAATTATTAAACTTAAAAATTTCATAAATGGAAATAACAAGATAAAAATATAATACCAATCATAAACATATGGTACTTAAAAGCAATAGCTAAAATGCATTAAGAGATAAGTTGAAGTGTAGTACACAATTAAAGTAGACATATGAAACAATATAAATAATTGAATAAAAATAAAATATTAAGTAATATTTAAGATTCATCATTACTCATGTAAAATAAAATATTTATATACAGTATAGGATCCGTTATCCGGAAACCCGTTATCCAGAATGTTCCGAAAACCAGAAGGCAAAATGCCAACTACCAAAATTTTTAATTATCATAAAATTTGGTGAGCACAAAATTGTCCAAATAATTACTGAAAATTTTGCAAATTTAGGTTAGAAAATGAATTTGTATTGTATTTTTTAATAGATAAAAATTAATAACACATACCTCTTAAAGTGCCCAATAGCAGATGAATTTTATCCTTGAACTCAGGTTGCATGCATGAAGTCCCAATTGTTATATAATTTTTAAATAGTTTTTATTAATTTCCATTATTTTTAGAATTCATTTCATAAAATATTTAGCATTATGCGCTAAAAATATTTGAAACATTTATGAACTATTAGTATCAAAGCAGAGACACACTATAAGCAAAAAAAAAAAAAAAAGAAAATACCATAGAAATTTTTGCAAAATCCAAATGAAAGGATTTTACTCTCGGGTCCAAAATTAAATTTTATATATGTTTATTTATTTTTCATTTATTATTACTATTATTATTTATAGTTTGAAATTCTAATTAAGAATGTTTTTTTATTTTGTGGAAATAATTTGTTAAATGAACAAATATATAGGTAAAGTGTTTACATATATATTATTCATGTTTATCACTGCTATTTATGAAATTATTTTGTACCATTTTTATACATATAATAAAGTGTTCCGAATTACGGAAAAACCCCTTATCCAGAATATCCCAGGTCCCAAGCTTTCTGGATAACGGATCCTATACTGTATATTATATCTGCTTATCTAGACTAAGAACCTAAAACCTTTTCTCTGGCAGTCAGAACATCTAAAACTTTTGAAGGAACTTTATAATGAAAGAAACATTGTTATGCAATACTTATTAAGTAATGCATGCATAATACTATTCAAACTGCAATTAGTATAATTTTGTCTTTTGTTTAAGAAATTGCATTAAATTGCTATTTAAAAAATAATAAAAAAAAAATAACAGCCTCAAATTTTAATAATGATAAAATACTCTCCCCTACTAGCTCGGATAGGGTTTTATAATTTTCCTGTAACCAGTGCAGATTTTTTTATTTTTTTTTATTTTAAATCTGAATAAGTTTTTTCTTTATTTATATATAAAAGATTTTGATTAGGAAGATAATTTAAAAAATGCTGGTCATCCGAAAAGTCATGTAGTTATTCAAAGCAAAGTGCAATTTCATCCAGTTATTTTGCTACTGCTTCACAGGGAAGGATTTTGAATGATATCGATATGAACATTCTAACTTATCTGCTTGCTCTAGATCATTCTTTTATGATGCGACGTAATTTTTGCTTTTGTTCAATGCTAAGAATAAAGAATCAAAAAGTTCATTTTTATCATATTACACTCTTTTACTTGAAAAAAATTAAATAAAATAAAAATGGTTATTCAGATTGCTCATATAATTTGTGCAGCTATATTGAAAAATAAAGTGCTGTCTCAGATGATACAATTCAAAGGTGGTTTGAGAAGTTTAAACCATTAATGCCTACTGTCCCTTTTTGGGGACGGTAATAGTTTATTAATTAAATTGGTAAAATTGTATTGATATAATTGGTAAAGTTGTACTAATTGATTCTTATGCTTTTGGTAAGTATAAGAATAGATTAGTACAATTTTGAAGCTGACATGTTTATTTATGTAAAATTGAGGCGCATTTTTCGAACCGTCCCTAAAAGAACACAAGATGTTCATGGGTTAAGTATAGAAATTACAGCCTTGAATATGATACCTGATTTAGACAACTCTCATCTGAAAAGGAGAACATCTTAAAAAAAACTGTTGCTGGAAATCTACATTACACAGTCTAGGAGATATCATATAGACTAAATATTTCAAAAAATACAGTGCATGATCATTTGAAGAAAATTGGGTTTGTGTTCCACTATGAAGTGTTGACACCCTATACTTTAACACCAAAAAATATGCTAGCTGGTGTTTCAGCATATGATTCTTTGCTTAAATGAAATGAAGTAGTTTTTTTTTTTTTTTTTTTTTTTTAATGACTTATTACTAGCAATAAAAAGTGAAAAACATACAATAATATTACTAGGAGAAAAAATCATGGGGATTTTTCAGTTTTATATATATCTTATATATCTATAACTTAGAGTTACAAGCCTATAAGGCTTGTATATATAACATTTTATTTATTTACTAAAATTTGTGAGTTCATAAGGGGTTTTTCACAAAAAAGAACTTTTGCAACATGGTTGAAATAATTGGATCTTCAAATTAAATATGTAGCATGTGAAAAAACTGTTATGAAATTTTAATTCTGGAAAATACTTAAAATTTAGCTCATTCTTGTGCCAACAATTTGCTTAATTTGGACTCTTTTCAAATGAACTTTTGGCAAAAGATACCCAATATGTATAGCTTTCAACCTATGTAATAAATTTTTTTTTTATCTTTTGCGCATGAACAGTAAAATATATGTTTCTACAGGATATATTCAGCCAAATATACCTAAGCCTAAAGTAAGTACAAGCATTCATGTGAAGTATAAAATTATTTATGTATTTACTAAGAAAATACACATTATATTAATACATATACTTCAGTTTGTCAATTTTTACAATGGAAATAAAACATTAAAATAATTCCTAACTAAAATTTTTTATTTTGATCTATGATCGATCAAAATCATCAAACTTGTTAGTTACAAAAAAAAAAAAAAGTATTTATGGCAAAGTTTTTAAATTATCTTCTTACAATGAAATTATATGATGTAGGAAGAGAGAAAACTTATAAATTTCTCAAGCATAAGTTCATATAATATTTCTATTACATGTACTTTGTCTTTGTGAGAAGTCTGGTCATGTCAGGTTATTTTTTTTTCTTCAATTGGTGGAAGTTTACATTTGTCTTGATCTGCCTAAAATATTATTTTTCTGTAGTACAGAATAATGTAACATGCATGATGTGTGTTGCAAATTTTCTTGCATCGGAAATATTCAGACACTCATATTTTATTGTAAGTAACAATTTTTATATAATATATATTAACACATTCGCTGCCGATCGCACGTGACTGGCATTTGAAACAACACTGCACATTACGCGCTGGCGCGTGATCGGCACCAAATGTGTTAATTAATAAATTAATTATAGATTAAAAAACACCAATAAAATTTATCTAGATTCATTTTTCCCCCACAACCCATTTTCCAAAACATTTGATTGTACTCATTCATAGAGGCTCGAAGAATGAGTAGTAATGCACTCGAGATCGTGTACCTTCTCCTAAATTTTCAAAGAATAAATGTCCGTAAAAATAAAAACATAAAATAGGAAAAAAAAAAAAAAAAGTCAAGATAATCGCTGTGTATAAATATTATAAGAAAATATTTCAAAAAAATCTAATAATAAGAACCATTGACATAAAAAATTATGCTTACATCACAAAACGAATGAAAATTAAATTGAGAGAAGAAAATTCTAAATTCAGAAACTTTCGTAAAAGCCAGAAAATGTAATCTATTGGTTTTTAATAGATTTATCCAGCATAAGTTAAACCTTGATTCACAATGCAGGTGGTGATCTAGTTCTATCCGATTTTAAATACAACAGTGATGTGTGGCTACCAAATTGGACATTTAATATAAACATGATTGGTGCAGATTTCTTTTTCTGTTTATTTACTTTTTGTTTAAAGAAAAATTTATATAACATTAATCTTTTTTTTTTTTTTTTTCCCGTTTAAACTTTGCTGATAGTTTTAAAGATAGAAAAACTATTCATTGTTTACCTAATCTCTCATAATAATTTTTCTTCAGTCATAATTTATGTGTACCTATTAAAGGATGAAAAAATTGTTCAATAATCATAATTAAAAAAAAAAAAAAAAAAAAAAAAAAAGAAAGAAAACTGTTTTAACTTTAAAAGCATTATTGCACCTTAAATAAATATTCAGTATAATTCAATAAAAATGTTTAATATATATAAATACTATAACAATTTCAAATAAAAGCAACAAATTTTAAGAAAAGTGAGATATTTCATTTGTAATTTTCAATATGTTCATTCTTGATGATAAACATGTTTATGATTATCTCAGTAAAATTTTCACTGTTTATGAACTTTGAATAAATATTTTTATCTCTGCATGTATGTTTGCATATATGTATAAACCTTTGCAGTATTTATGTGCACAGATAGATGTATCTCAGTATATATTTTCTTTAAATAGTTTCCCTGATTTCTTTATGTATAGTTTCAAAGGTAACATGATCGGGAAATTTTATACACAGTTCAGGCCTCCCAGCGTCCCTAAAATTTTATTCTCATTTTATTATATTGCCATCACTCTCATAAAACAATACTTTTTTTTTTTTTTTTTTTTTTTTTACAATATTTTAGCATTAAAACATGTAAGGAAAATTTCTGTTTGATGATAGTGATGACTGTATAATAAAATGAGAGTAAAATTTTAGGAACACTGCAAGGCTTGTACAGTTTTTTTGTTTTAAATAAACCGTTTTCAAAAATTTTAATATCTGGTAAAATTTATTTATTTTGTTTTGTTATCAAAAGGATACACATTTAATGATGTTTTATTAATGAAATATATTATCAAAAAGAATTAAAGGTGAATAGTGAATGCACAATTAGATACACAGATAGATGCAAATAGTTAAAATCTGAATTTATATTTCTTTCAATCTGAAATTTTTTTTTTATCAGAACAATAAAAAAAATCTATTCATAAAACATGCCAGGACATACTAACATAAACGCACATTCCGTTCAAAGTTTTCATTTAAAAACATTCAAAATTAAAAATACGTATATTGGCCTTCCACCCTCTTAAGAAAAGTAAATATTTTGACACTTTGACTTATCAACAGCTTTGAAAAGTGCTATTTTCTAAGGTAAACATAACCAAACCTTTTTTTATATTGGGGAGAAAAAGGGGGGGGGGGGTAGTAACAATAATTCCATTGTAGAAGATATTCAGTACTCCATTGAAATTTAACATTATTTGTATATTGAATTTATTCTATATCTAGGTATTTATTCATAACCGTCATTTACAGAATTACATAATTCAAAAGATTAGAAATTAAAAATTCAGATTTATAATATTTTGAATTTTTTTAATCACATAGGAAGGAAAAGATTATCTTTTAAAATGTTTTATAATTTTCTTGGAGTAATTTACAAAAGTATTGATACTTTTATTTAAGGTTCTTCTTCAGAAAAAAAAATTAAATGAATAAATAAAATAAAATCTTTTATAAAATAATTATATTTTATAGTGGGAAAAGTAAAGGATTTTGTAGATTTTTTTTTTTTTTTTTTTCACACACACGGATGCTTTTAAACAATAGAAAAAAATATAGAATTAAACTTTCTTATTTTTAAGATTAGAATTGTATGTTTGTTAAATTATTTTTAGGTATTTTCAGTGAACGATCTCCTGAAAGTGAATATGTGATTTAATTTTATGGGGAGAGCTGTAAAATAATTTTTAAGGAATAATTTGGATAGATCTCAAAACACAAATCTAAAAATTTATACCATAAGTTTATAGATCTATAAAAGATGCTACCTTGCTCACAGTTGAATCACCAGTTTGGAGAAGAGAACAAGTGGTAAAAATCGAAAATTTGAGTTTTTTTTTTCTTCGCTTTGCAATGACATGCATGCTAGGAAAAAAAGGGAAAGGGGGACGAAAACAACTTGTTTAACATAAAAACAATACCTCTTCTGTACAAATTTTATCTTTCACAAATAAGGACACTGGAAGTTAAATTGATTTTCTTGTTTTTCCGAAAGTACTGATTTTAGATGTATTCCATTCTTCAAACTGGTGATTCACTTATAAGGAACTGAAGTTGCCTATTCCCTAATTCTTGAAGAAGAATTAATGAACAAGCTAAATATAATTGAAAACCCCAGTTCTGCATGTTAATATCGTTTGCAATCATTTTTAATAAAATGTAACAACAGAAACAAATTATGAATGAGAAGATTTATGTTTAAGGCAGTGGTTTATGCAAAAATTTGGCGCGTTATTTTTATCAGCTCCTTTGTATGGTTTTGACTAGAGCCCCTAAATAAAATAATAGGCCGGCGCATCACCGCCATTTTTTTGCCTCCGAAGAGGACAGCATTGCCGCTTGGCGTCCTTATCACTTCCCTAATGATTTTAAGAAATCTTGATCTGAAGCTAATTCGTTCAAGATAAGAGCAATAAGCAACAATAATATTCCTAAAAACACATTTTTTTTTCACAGTACATTCTCAGGATGTCATTTTATTCTGAGGATATCCTATGGATGTACTGGGGTAAGATGTGTTGTTAGGGCAGTTTCTGTTTCTTTTACAAAATGTCGCCAAAACTCAAATACATAGTAATAGAAGGTCTGTGAACACTTTATATTCACTTCTTGAATGATTATAGCAGTTTATCGCTAAACAAACTTCCATATCATAGTTTACTTAGCAAAAATTATGAAATATAATAAAACAAGTTATTCTAAAGTAACGTAAGATGATTAAAAAGAATGTTTGGCATTTGTTTATCAGAGAAACGCGCTGGGTACATGTGGCAACCCTAAGGCAACAAAATGCCTGATGCGCCAGCTCGTATATATAGGAGCCTTAGTTTTGACTAATCATGATGTTCGCTCGTAATTTTAAATTTAGAAAAAGGTTGTAAAATCAAAAAATAAATGATAAATAAATAAACAATGATCTATGAAAGTTCATCTGCCTTCTATTATGCTCTGGTGAAAGGTATTTTTCAGTGTAGGGAGATGTATTACTTTGTATAGCCTCATATTTTTAAGACTATATTATTATCATAATTTATGTAATGTAGTGAAATTTGATGAATTTAAATACACCTCTGATAGCTTAATTTCCTTTGCTGTTCTTTTTTCTGATAATGAAAATCTGAACCTAAGTCTTCAAATCGTAGAATATCATACTACAATCAGAAATTTTAATTTGCTGCAATGTCTAATTTACACTCAAGATTTATTGTGACACTCGAGATTGTCATACTTTCACAGTTTTAGTCTTATTAAAAGTGAATTGTGATCTCAGAAGTCTAAAATTCAATTTCATTTTGAAATAAAATACATACTCATAATATTATTAAGTACTTATGATATTCTAGATGTTAAATACACTTTAATATGCATTAATCTAGCAAATGAAATAGTTATATGTCGTAAAAGTGTTTGTCATTATTCATTCCTTTCAAATTGTTTGGTTGTCTTCCAACTTGTATAATATACTTATAGAGCATATTATTTCTAAATTACTCTATCTACAAAGAAAAGAATAGAGAATAAGGAAATGTATGTAAAGAAATTTATATAAAGAAAGAATAGAGAATTTTTGTATGAAAAAAACTTTCTAAAAGTATCTAGAAAAAAAAAAAAAAATCTTTAAATTATATTCTAATATTGGAGGAGTGAAGCATTCTTTTGTATAGTTTATGCTTTCATAAAAGTTTAAATAAAAATCTAATTTCTTGAAAATACTTTTATGAAAAGTTTTGTTCTTTATTTATCCTTTTGTTATGCCAAGTTTGTGCTTTTGGATACACATGAATATCGGCATCTCATTTTAATAAATACGGAGGATATAAATCCGATTTATAAGATTCTTGCATTATATTCTATCTTCACTTTTGTAATAAAAACTCATACTTACCTACTTTTGAAATGTATTTCTAATTATAATGTTATGTGACACAAAAAACAAATATTCTGTATGTTTTGTTTATTTCGGAGAAAAATAGTTTCAGAAATTCTAAAAAATTGCACCTGTGTGTAATCTAATCGCGTGTCTTTTTAAAAGAAATTTTATTTCAAATAATAGTCATCGTTGAAACAAGTTCTTAGAAACTTTATATTTGTTTGTAATTTATAATAATTATTATTCCTGTTCAAGGATATATAAATAGTTTTACTATAATTCAACCAGTGTAATTCACATCAGACAAATTAAATGAGATACAAACCTCTAAAATGTGGAAATAAGATTAACAGTTATTTGTTGTATAATTTGACAATTTGTCTCTTTAATTAATTTCACTGGCACTTGCGTTCTGTTTCTTGCAAAAGAACTTCCATTTCAAGATCTAATGCAAGTTAATTGTCTAGTTTATGTACTTAATAATTTTAGACATTCTTTTAGCTAGTACTAAAATTATTAGCATTTATTATATCCTTGCCAGTAGTTTAATGTTATCATTTTAAGTTTGTAGGGCAATTTAGTTTGCCTAATTGAAATGTTGATATTGCATAAGTGCCAATTCTTCAGAGTTTTTTACACCAGTATTTCCTAGGAAAAAAATTTCTGTACTTAAAAGTTTAAAATTCTTCAATTAAATTAAACAAAGATAGCTTATATTATGGTACTGGTGTGAAAAAATTGGAAGAATTAGCACCTATGATGTTAAAATGGTATTTTAAATGCTTTATATTTTTTTGGGAAAGCTTTTATCATTTGAAGTTTGTAGTACAGTCGGTAACAAAAGTGTCCGAACACTAGCAAAAATTCCTATGCAAAAAAAGTACACTTCATACGGTTTTGTTAAATAAATCCTTATCGAATCATGTTCTTACACTGAATAAGAATAGGATTCGACAAGGATTTATTTAATAAAACCGTACGAAGTGTACTTTTTTTACATAGGAATTTTTGCTAGTGTTCGGACACTTTTGTTACCGACTGTACAATTTAGTTTGCCATATTGAAATGTTGCCTTTCAAATAACATTTTAAACTTATTATTGTGTTCTATATATATATATATTTTTTTTCAGAAAACCTTTTATAGAAGTTGTGCATGTATTATTTTAATTGTCATTATAGGAATTCTTACATTTTGTGCAAGAATTTTAAATTGTCTAAGGGAAAAAAAAAAAAAAAAAAAAAAAAAAAGGAGGTGGGGAGAGGGGCGTTAAGAGACGGAGCAAGAAACTATTTGCTAAATTTTAAACGTTTAAATTGTAATAATTATTTAAATGCTTAAGTGCAGCATTATTATTATTGATAAGAAACATGAATGTCCTATTTAAATAATAGTAATTTATACTTTGTCTCTTTGAAGCAATGTAAAATATTTCGGAAACTGTTTTGGAGTTCCTTTTAATGTACTTATGAGGTAAATTATTTTTGTCACGTGTTATATATGTATATAATTTAGTTTAAATATTTTGTAAATAAATTAGCAAAAGTGTTAATATTTATTTAAAAAACTGCATTTAAAAAATATATATAATTATAATTTTTTCCTCTTTTTCTTATCCATCACATTTGACGAATTTATGCTAACTTTTTCTGTGCAAGTCTTTAGCATTCATGTGATAAACAAAAGGAACCTGTAGTCTATAGTGATTGTATAAACACATTAGTTTTTATCTAATTAAGAGAAAAATACTTATCGTAAATGTCAAACATAATTTTCAATGATTTATTTTATTTTTATGAAAATTATACCATCGTATAAATAATGTTTCTGCATTTAGTAGTAGACAGTTTCAATTATTTCTTGCTATAATATCTGAATTCTTAGTTTGATAGGTATGAATCTTTTGAAAGAAATATAAAATGGTTAATTATAAAGGTCTGTGTATATATATATATCTTAATAGTTAAGAGCTTAAGTAGAAAGCAGATATTAATGTTGTAATACATAGCGTGTACTATTTGAATACGAGAAACGGGAATGAAATTTTTTCTTATTGTTTCAGTTATTCATATAAAGTAAAAAAAAAAATATCGAAGAATGCATGAAGCGTACAAACTTTGTCATTCTTTTTAAAATTCATAGGAGTGTTTATACTGTTTTGATGAGAAAAATGGAATAAAAAAATTGCATTTAAATAAATTTAGTTTTTTTTTTATTGGTAATAAATTACACTACGCTGCAAAAAAATTTTTTTTTCGAGCCCTGATAACATTCCTGCTGATTCTTATGTAAAATGACCTCCTGAATCTGAGTATGGTACCCGTTTCGCCCCATTATCCACCAGTTTCTCAGGACATCACCCCCTCCCCCAAATTTTTATCACTATTCGGTAATTTTATGGCCATGAATTTGATTTGGAGAATGAAAAAGAATTAATTTAACACTTAAAAATAAAAAAAAATATATAAAGTTTAATAAATAACATTAATAATAGATTAAAAAAATATAAGAAATTTAATACATAATTTTAGTGGCAAATCCCTCTCTAAATTTTCTCCTTGCCGCAGATGTTCATGTTTTAGAATTTTCCAACTCTGTAGCACCTCAGGAGATATTTAATAGTTAAAATAATCCTCCCCCCCCCCTAAAAACCAAATTTATAGCCATAAAATTACCGAAAAGGGATAAAAATTAGGGGGCCGTCCCTAAAAAATGGTGGGTGTAGGGCAAAATGGCCGTCATATTCAGATTCAGGAAGTCATTTTACATAAAAATTTGTAAAAAAAAAAAAGGGGGGGGGTGTAATTTTTACGCCGAGCAGTGTTATTTATTGGAATGTGGTAGGTTATCATACTTAGACTACCTTTCAATAGTCATAATTTTAGTCTGAATAAATATGTATGCTTACATACCGGGTGTAACAAAACGATGGGACTCCTTAAATATCTTAAGAAATACACCTCGGATCAAAAAACAAAAAGTATACTTATTAATTTTTTTTTACCTAAAAGCTATATGTTGAGGCTAAAATTTACGATATCTCGTAATCCTAGAGGGGGGGTATGAACGAGAGCCCCTACTTTATTGAATATTAGCATTCTACCCCCCCCCCCCCCCCCGAAAAAAAAAAAAAAGAGAACTCTTTGCTTTACATGTATTATTTTTTTCAAGATGATGCAATCAATAAAAACGAAACAGAAATGTGAACGTTTAAAATTACTCTTCTGCAAAAAACGAAAAATACTTGTTTAATACTTAAAAATTTATCCAATGATGGTAAACTTCACCTTACTTTTTGCTTTCTGAGGGTAGGGTAGGCAGTGGGCAGGAATTGAAAATCTTAAATGTAAATTCTATCTTCTTAAAGCATATTTACATGTTACATTTATAAAGCTCAGTTTTTAGAATGAGTGTTTAAACTTTGTGCATCGTTTGATTAAAATCGTTCAAATCTTTTATCAGAGGATTCGATTTGAGACGAAATGGAGGGGCCAGATTGTTCTCACGATTCGTTGCTACTAGCCTTTTCTATGGGATATCATGAAAAATAGTGTTTTCCAAATTCAGTCAAATGTACTAGTTATTTTTGTGAAAGAATTATTTACAATATCCAAATTATTCAGCGTAATATTGTTATAAATGATATAATTTTGGTTTATCATAAAATAGGAGATGATTTATTAGAGTGATTGAAGCAAGCATTTTACTGTAAAAATGAAATGGCATTTAAAACTGTAATACGAAGACGGAATTTTTATTTAAAATTTTATGTTCCCTCTCCTCATTGAAACGAAAGAGAAGATCCAGTTAACTGTCAGTGGATAGCTTTTTAAAAAACGTTACATGCGTAATCTTTTATTTTTTGAATCGAAAAGTATTTTTTCAAGCATTTATATCTTCAAAGTTTCGTATTTTTGTTTTATTTTTACCGTCCGTTCCATCCGTTAAAAAAAAAAAAAAAAAAAAGAATGATACATGTAAGACAAGTTAGTGTAGTTTTTTTTTTTTTTAAATGAAGATTCTGAATCTTCACTTAAACTAGTATGTTGTGGCCACCACAAGACTTTCTTCTATATTTTCCTATATACATATTCAATCAGTAACAATATAAAAAAAAAAAAAAAAAGATTTTTTTTTTTTTTTTTTTTTTGTTAAGAGTAAAAAAAATCTATAAATTTGTTTTAAATTATTACAGATTTATAGTTCAACCATTCGTTTTAAAGGTATTGACGAGATCTTTCGAAAGATACCCATCTTGAACCCCCCCCGGGGGTACTTTCCCCCAGGGGGGAAGCTATGCCCCCACATGCACAAAATTTTTTCCCTCGTTAACTATTGCTATTATCAACGAGACCTTTCGAAAGATACCCATCTTGAAAATTAACTTCCCCTCGGGGGGGGGGGGGACCGATGCCCCCACATGCACAGAAATTTTTTCCTAGTTAACTATTACTATTATCGATAACTCATATTAATTTTACAATCACAAGTAAAAATTACTCTCATTATGCACATTTATACGATATTTTGTCCTATACTGCCATGTTAAAAATTTAGAAAAAATGCGACAGCGCCACCTGTTGAGCTATTGATCCCCAAATATAATCAGCACCAGTTTATGTCGGGGACCAACTAAATACCAAGTTTGGTTAAATTTCGTTTAAAAAAAAAAAAAAAAAAATCTAAGTTTTTTTTGTTAAAAGTAAAAAAAATCGATAACTTTGTTTTAAATCATCACAGATTTATGGTTCAACCATTAGTTTTAAAGGTATTGACGAGACCATTCGAAAGATACCCATCTTGAAACGTTGCCCCCCCCCCCCCCCCCCCCCAGTGGAGGGGGAGCCGCTGGCCCCACATGAACAAATTTTTTTTCATAGTTAACTATAACAATTATCAACGAGAACTTTCGAAATATACCCATCTTGAAAATTTACTTCCCCGGGGGGGGGGGGGGACCGATGCCCCTACATGCACAGAAATTTTTTCCTAGTTAACTATTACTATTATCAATAATTCATATCAATTTTACAATCACAAATTTAAAACTAGTATGTTGTGGCCACCACATGACTTTCTTCTATCTTTTCCTATACAAATTCACTCAGTAACAATAATTAAAAAAAAAAAAAAAAGTGGGACTTTGACAAAATTTTGGGTAAAATGTGAAAATTATTCTAAGTTTGTCAAAACACGGAAACCGTAGGACTTTGACAAAATTAAGGGGAAAATGCAAAAATTCGTTTAAGTTTGTCAGAACACGGAAACCGTAGGACTTTGACAAAATTAGGGTAAAAAAGCAAAAATTAGCTTAAGTTTGTCAGAACACGGAAACCGTGGGAGTTTGATAGAATTAAGGGGAGAGGGAAAAAAAAAAAGTGGGACTTGAACAAATTTTCACATTTTACCCAAAATTTCGTCAAAGTCCCACTTTTTTTTTCCCTCTCCCCTTAATTCTATCAAACTCCCACGGTTTCCGTGTTCTGACAAACTTAAACAAATTTTTGCATTTTTCCCCCAATTTTGTCAGTCCCACGGTTTCCGTGTTTTGACAAACTTAGAATAATTTTCACATTTTACCCAAAATTTTGTCAAAGTTTGTCAAAACATGGAAACCGTGGGACTTTGATAAAATTAGGGTAAAAAAGCAAAAATTAGTTTAACTTTGTCAGAACACGGAAACCGTGGGAGTTTGATAGAATTAAGGGGAGAGGGAAAAAAAAAAAATGTGGGACTTTAACAAATTTTCACATTTTACCCAAAATTTTGTCAAAGTCCCACTTTTTTTTTTTCCCTCTCCCCTTAATTCTATCAAACTCCCACGGTTTCCGTGTTTTGACAAACTTAGAATAATTTTCACATTTTACCCAAAATTTTGTCAAAGTTTGTCAAAACATGGAAACCGTGGGACTTTGACAAAATTAGGGGAAAAAAGCAAAAATTAGTTTAAGTTTGTCAGAACACGGAAACCGTGGGAGTTTGATAAAATTAAGGGGAGAGAAAAAAAAAAAAAAAAAAAGATTTTTTTTTCTAAGTTTTTTTTCGTAAAAAGTAAAAAAAATCGATAACTTTGTTTTAAATTATCACAGATTTATAGTTCAACCATTCGTTTTAAAGGTACTGACGAGACCTTTCGAAAGATACCCATCTTGAAAATTTTTCCCTATATCACCCTGTTAAAAATTTAGAAAAAGCGGGATGGCAACGCAACCTGTAAGACGATTTTTACCAAAAGTTGATAGGCACTAATTTATGTCAAGGTGCAACTACATACCAATTTGTATGAAATTCTGTGCAGTAGTTCCAGCGATACAGTTGCCACAAAATTTTGTCACACACAAACACACAGACAGACAGACAGACAGACATTTTCTAAAAATGGTAAAATCGTGTTCTACATCTCTCAAAACGTGTAAATCCATCAAAAACCCGAAATCGAAAATTTTTACGAATCCAATACTTTCTTCTATTGAAGATAGAAGAAAGTAATAACGCTCATTATGCACATTTATACGAAATTGTGTCCTATACTGCCATGTTAAAAATTTAGAAAAAATGCGATCACAGCGCCATCTGCTGGGCGATTGATCCCCAAATCTAATCAGCACCAGTTTATGTCAGGGTCCAACTATATACAAAGTTTGGTTCAATTTCATTCATTGGTTCGTGAGATAAGGTGAAAAATACGAAATTTTGTCCTATACTGTCATGTTAAAAATTTAGAAAAAATGCGATCACAGTGCCACCTGCTGGGCGATTGATCCCAAATCTAATCAGCACAATGCCCCGCCAGGGTCCAACTATTTACCAAGTTTGGTTGAATTTCATTCATTGGTTCGTGAGATACGGTGAAAACACGAAACCACAAACACACAGACACACACACAGACAGACTTTTTTAAAAACTATCAATTCGTGTTCAGGACATCCCAAAACGTGTAGATCCGTCAAAAAACGGAGGTCGAAAATTTTCGCGAATCCAATACTTTCTCTATATTACATATCGAAGAAAGTAAAAAAAGGGGTGAGGGGGTGAGGGTTCCATTTGATAATTCGAAGTTGCTCTTCAGCTATCCCTCCTTAGGTGGTGCGGAGTTGCCAATTTTAATATCATCGGACACCGTTTTGGAAAATTGAATACGTATTTATTTTTATTTTTTTATTCGAGGTGTATTTCTTGAGGTATTTTATCGATCTCATTCTGTTACACCGGTATATCGAAAGCGTGTTGATGTAATTATTCAATACAACAGTGACTTTATCATAAATACAAGTCATGCACTCATGTTAAAATACTTTATAGATATTTTTAAATATTCAAGTATATATATAATCTAGGAACGCATGTTCTTAAGGCTGCACCATACTTGCCAACATCCTAATTAATATTCCATAGTGTTGTTAGTCCCGTCCTTTTTTTCACATTAGTAAATTTATAGAGTAATATTTTCCAAATGCAATTACGATTAAATAAGAAGATAAATACTCTTAAAAGATACTGGTGTGGAAAAGAAGGCGGGGCTAGCAATACTACGGAATATTAATTAGTATCTTGGCAAATAGGGGCTGCACACTAGTCAAATTCACTCTTTCTCCGTTATGTAATACTATGGGAATTTTGTTGCGTCGTAATTATGATGATATCTCATTCAAAAATGAAAATGTTCGAAATCTGTTTTTAATTGTTTATTTATTTAATTCCACTCTTTGAACCTGTCGCCATATATCTTGTGAGCAAATGTAAAAAAAATAAATAAATGAATAAAATAAAATAATTAAATGAATAAATTCTCTTACTTTAAATCTCAAAAGAAATATTTTCATGTATTTTTTTCTTTTTAAAGAAATTTCTAATACAAAAAGCGACAGGTTTAAAGAGTGAATTAAAGAAAATAAAAACGAAAAAGTTCATTTTTGAATTCAATATCCTTATAATACGAAACAACAAAAATTGCATAGGATTACATAAAAGTGGGATAGAGTGAATCTGGCTGATGTGCACAAATGTTCATTAATTGCAAAACTTTAAAATGCTAATGAAAATCGTCTTCTAATTATAACTTATCATTTATTTATCCATTGCTAATACAGGGAAGTTAAACTGACTGACAGTGGAATAGTTGGCCATAAACCTGACCAAAATTATTTAAGGTAATTTATTGTATAGAAATGCATAAAAGAAACACTTTGAGATATTATTCAATGTGTATTTTAATTAAATAAGAATATATATATATATTAGGATTTTTCTCTACATTTTAATGAATGGAACTATGTTACATATATGTATGAATGTATTTTTTGAAAAAGCCAATTCATGTGCTAAAAGGGCTTCAGAATGGAGAGGTCAGATTGCGTATGGCGCATTTGTTCGCCAGAAATCTTTATCTTTACTAAAATTCCAAGGATTTTTGAAAGTTTTTCAAGTTTCTTTTCACAGGTGTTTTGTAGGTTTTAAGGTAAAACCTAGGTAAAACCCCTATAAAACTTAAAACAGTGCAAGTTTTTAGAGGTTTAGAAACCTTAAAAATTTTTTGATGCTTTTTTTTTTGAGGTATTTTTAACTGAAAGTTCAAAGAAACTTTTTAAATACCTGGAAACCTAGATAAAACCATAAAAAATCCTTAAAAAAAAAAAAAAAAACTTAAATATTATTAAGGGTAGTTTTACGTATCTGAAACGTGCAGATGAAACATATTATTCTTCTATAGAGTTGCCTGTATGACTGGATAATCTAATATGTGAAACTTTTATGTTTTTACTTTCCGAACACTATAGTGAGGAAAGTATTGTAATCATGCCAAAAATCCGAATTCGAGATTTTGATGTTTCTATACGTTTCGAGGTCCAACGAGTCCGTTTTCACTATTTTTACGATGATGTATGTATGTGTGTGTGTATGTCTGTGTGTATGTATGTGTGTATGTATGTGTGTATGTATGTGTGTATGTCTGTGAGTGAACACGCTAGCGTCTAAACGCTTTGTTCGAATAAGCTGAAAGTTGGTACGTATATTGTAAGTCACCATAGTACGAACCCTATAGATTTTGGTGAATCTAGCACTTATAGTTTTTTTACAGGGACACAAAGAAAAATTCTTTATCATTATGGCCAAGGGACCAAAATCTTAAAAGTGCGATAGCATCTAAACACCTTATTCAATTGAGCAAAAACTTTATACACATATTATAGGTCACAGATACTCAATCTGTATAGATTTTGGAGAATCTAGCACTTAATTTTTTTACAGGGACACAAAGAAAAATTCTTTACCAAATTTTTAAAAGTGTGATCGCGTCTAAACGCCTTATTAATCTCAGCAAAGAATTTTTACACATGTTATAGGTCACATTTGAACCAACTGTATAGATTTTGGTGAATCTAGCACTTACAGTTTTTTTACAGGGACACAAAGAAAAATTCTTTATCTTTATGGCCTATGAGACCAGCGATAGCATCTAAACGCCTTATTCAATTGAGCTGAAAATTTGTATGAATATTATAAATCACTGTTGCACTAACTATAAGCATTTTGGTGAAGCTAGCATTTATAGATTTTTACAGCGACACAACGAAAAATTCTTTATCCTTATGATCTAAGGGCTCAAAGTTCAGTAGCGTTAAATAAAACCTCGTGTGATATATGGAGAAAAATACTCAAACACTCTGTTATGGTTTTCTCTTTTTTGTTTGTTTAGCAACTCCTCTTTCTTTATTTTATCTATAAAACTGTTAGTTACTCAATGTTCGGAAAGTCGAGTGGAGTCACTCCAGATTTTTTGTAACTAAATAACCTAATAAATTGAATGCTACAAATGGGGAAAACTCTTTAAGTTTAAACCCGTGGCAGACAAAAGGGCGGGAGAAAGTGGAACCTTTTTCTTTGTGTGTTCATTCTAAGGAAAAGTTAAAGTTAATTTTCAAGAAAGAATTTCTGGGAAGTCCATGGAATATTAATAAAACACTTCAATTTACAAAGAAAGTTATTTTATAGTTTTTAAAATAATGTTAAAATTAAAAAAGGGGGAAAAAAAGACTACAAATAAGATTAAATATGCTTCATATTGAAGTACACATCTTCATCTTCCAACTCCAAAGCGGTTATTTTTAAACTTTACTATAACCAATTGAAAATATTGACGTAATTTAAAAACAAATGAAGTTACTGAAAATGAATCGGTGTAGTTTTTGTTTTGTAGGGGATGGGATGGAATAGGAAATTTCACCATACTTTTGATTTTTGGCTAGGTTTTTCATGTAAATACTCCACTGTTTGACGGGACAAAGAGATTGATCGTTCCGATTCTATTGATCGGATGCGAATGATAATGAAACTTTAAATCTATTTCTAGATTGTGGATGTAAGGATTACGTGGAAAAATCAGTTTTATAGTTTTCCAACAAGACCAAAGAAGACGGAAATGAGTAAAATGCAAGTGAATTTTTCTACAAAAGCGATTCTTGTCGTTAGAACAAACTGTCTCCATCGACTCTGCTGCTGGACAAGAAAAAGCTTAGTTTCACTATACTGTAGTTGTTTTGTTTGGGTAGCTTTGTAAATGAATAGTAAATGATGTTCATACCATATTTTACACGAAATATGCTTTTATGCATATAAAAAATATATTCATTTCATTTGGTTTAGTGCAGCCTATAGATGTTAAACTGGCCATGCCTAGAACATGTCAAATGCATGGACTTAATGTATTTGAATTTTCTTGAATGCCCCTGCCCACGAACCATTTGCTTGATCTCAACAAAAAATTTAGTGTAGCATCCTTATAAGACACAAATTTAGAATACCGATTTTTCACTAATTACTATCATTTGTTTCTGAGATATGCTGATTACAGACACACACACAGAGACAAACCACTAAAAACCTGACTTTCGAATTCAAAGAAGTTCAAAACTCAATTTCGAAAATTTGACCCAGAAACAATGCTATCTAACATGTATGGGTAAGAGACAGTTAAAAGAAAAAAAAAAATCTTATGTTTTATCAATAATAATAAATTAACAATTCTTTGAAGTTTTAAATTAAGATTTATAAAATATAAATCGATATTTTCTTTTATGAGCATGAAAATAGATTTTTATTTAAAAATTCCTTCCTCCATTACATTAATAATTTAAAATGTTCTTTTATACTACAATTTTTCATTGAAAATGAAAAAAATTGAAAATTTGAAAAGAAGCTTGAAAACTTGAAATGGAATCTGCCATTAGAGATGTGAATTATTAACATAAATTTATCATCAACATTATGAATATTTAGCAAAATTATTCGTATTCAGCACTAAATATTGAAATCCCTTGTTTTAACAATTAACATACACGAATTTGGAAAGAAAGTATGCAGTGTAATCTTTTTTAATGTCCTGTTAAAAAAAAAAAAAAAAAAAAAAAAAAAACAGATTAATAGGAAATGTGCTTTTGAGTTCATGTTTTTTCTAAAGCAAAAAGTGGGGAGAACCTAACTTTTTCAATTAAGAGCAGACTGAGCTCATTACTCTACCAAAGCATCGATCAAAGCCTCAAACCTGTCACTTGCAGTTGTCGATAAAGCAAGATCTGAGCAAAAGTCATTTAAGGATAACAAGTTGAAAATCATTCTTTCTGTGAAGGCATCGGTTAAGGTCTACATTATCTATAAAAGAACTAATATGTGTATCCTGGTACTCGGTAATAACATTATATTTGATTATAGCTGAACATCTTTTACATGTGTTTAGACAGAAAACTAATCTTCATTTTTATTTATGTTTGAAGTATAAGACAAATTAAATATTTGTACATCCACATCACTTATGATACGATGGTTATTGACAATAATGATGTTTTTTTTAGAAAATCAAATTGGAGGACTACTGATTTTTTCTTTTCTTTTTTTTTTTCTTTTTAAGTTTAAACATAATTCATTTGAACATCAAGGCTATTTGTCTATAAACATCGTAACAAACGTAGTTAAGTAACAAACGTAGTTTATTAGTAGAACAAACTTGTAACACAGCTACACTCGGCTGGGAACATACACAAACTGAGGAACAAGTCGCTTATATACAATATTCGAATATTCCAGAATACAAGATTAAAATAAATTAGAATATTCTAGAAACTGCTAGAATAGGAAATTAAATATGCAAAGATAATTATAAGAATTTAGAAATAATTTTTAGAGTCTTTAAATTTACTTGCCCCCGGTTGGATTCGAACTGAGGCTGTCTGGGTGACAGTCCAGAGACATAGCTCTACGCCACGGTGGTTGTAAAAATAGCTGACTTTGTGGCATTGCCCTCCTCTCAAAGAACAGCGTCTCGCTGTTTTAGGACTTCTGGGTTGAAGCTCTAGTCCTCGAACGCGTCATGGGTCCCTTGTAAGTACTGTTCGTTTTAGGAGGAAAAACATCATCCTGTTATTTGTGTTCTCAATCTGCTTGTCCGGATCATGGTAGGGTTTCATACGTAGTACATGGACAACGTCTCTTGGTTTTCTTCTTCGCGAGGCAGGATCAAAATCTTGCACCTCATAGGTGACGTCTGATAAACGACGTAGAACCTGATATGGTCCAAAATACCTTCTTAAAAGCTTTTCGGAGAGGCCGAATTTCCGGACTGGAGTATACACCCATACGAGATCTCCAGGAGCATAAGAAACCACTCGGTGTCTGGAGTCGTAACGTCGACGGTCTTTATCTTGGGCTTTCAGAGTTCGCACTCGGGCTAGCTGCCTTGATTCTTCAGCTCTGGCAATCATCTTGGCGAGGTGATCGTCGTCGACATCATCAGGGCAAAATGGTAACATTGTGTCCAGCGTCGTTCCAGCTTCGCGTCCGTGAAGTAAATAAAAAGGCGTGAAACCCGTCGTTTCCTGTTTAGCGGTGTTGTAAGCAAAGGTTACAAATGGTAGAATTTCATCCAAATTCTTCTGTTCTGTATCCACGTACATGGACAACATGTCAGCCAAAGTTTTATTAAACCGCTCCGTCAGTCCATTTGTTTGAGGGTGATATGCTGTCGTCATCCGATGATCGATATTACACAATTCGACGAGAGCGGAAACAAGTTTGGATTGGAAGACAGCTCCACGGTCTGTGATAATTACACGGGGAGCTCCATGCCTTAAGAGAATTTCTTAGAGCAAGAACTTCGCTACTTCTTCGGCTTCAGCGGTCGGTAAGGCTTTCGTTGCTGCATATCTCGTTAAGTAATCCGTGCAGACTATGATCCATTTGTTCCCACGAGTAGATTTTGGAAATCTTCCTAGAAGATCGATCCCAATGCGATGGAAAGGTGCTATAGCTGGAGGAATGGACACTAAGCGTCCAGGAGGTCGTTGAGGAACGGATTTTCTCCTCTGGCATTCTCGACAGTGCATCACATATCGAACAACATTTCTGTACATCCCAGGCCAGTAAAACCTTTTGCGGATTCTGTCATAAGTTTTTGCAAAACCAAGATGTCCTGCGGTGGGAGCGTCGTGGAAATGTCTCAGTATCTCCACTTGTAGATGTTTAGGAATGACCGGCAGCCACGTTTTTCCATCAGGGTCAAAATTCTTTCTACATAGTACTCCGTCAATTAATTCGAACTCTCTTTTATCCGCGTTGGAGCTGTTATTCGAAAGAATAATTTTTGCGAGATCTGGGTCTTTCTTCTGTTCAATCGCAAGGTTCATACTCGTAGTCACAGCTAGAAATTTGTTTGACGTCTCAGTTTCTTCGTCCACTGGATTTCTCGAGAGTGCGTCAGCATCCCTGTGCTTCTTACCGGTTTTATATGTCACTGAAAAATCATGTTCTTGAAGTCGAAGGGCCCATCTTGCCAGTCTTCCTGAAGGATCTTTTAGACTCATAAGCCAGCATAGTGAATGATGATCTGTAACAACAGTAAAATGTTTTCCGAATAGATACGGCCGGAATTTATTGATAGCCCATACAATGGCAAGGCATTCCCGTTCTGAGGTGGAATAATTCTTTTCGGCTTTTGTCAAGGTTCTTGAGGCGTAAGCTATAACTTTTTCGGCATTGTTCTGAATTGGACGAGGACTGCCCCAATACCATACCCACTGGCATCTGTATGAATTTCTGTAGGGGCGCTTTCGTCGTACATTCCGAATACTGGATCAGAAGTGAGGGCTGACTTCAGACTTTTGAAGGATTCGGCCTCTTCAGGACCCCAATGAAACTTCGCATCACCTTTTAGAAGCAACTGCAAGGGCTCTGCGAGATAACAAAAGCCCTTAATAAATCTTCGGAAGTATGAGCAAAGTCCAAGAAAGCTTCGTATATCATGTACATTCTTCGGAGTTGGAAAATTGCTTACGGCTTTCACTTTGTCGGGATCTGGACGGACGTCATTACTAGAAACAAGATGACCCAGTATTTTTACTTCTTTGGCCGCAAATAGACACTTCGTTGGGTTCAGTACAAGACCAGCTTCCTGAAGACATTTCAAGACAAGCCTTAGTCGGGTGAGATGGTCTTCGAAAGTTTCTGAAAATACTAGGATGTCGTCTAAGTAGCAAAGACATACAGTCCATTTTAAATGACGTAGCAAATTGTCCATCATTCTTTCGAAGGTCGCAGGGGCATTGCAGAGTCCAAACGGCATGACTTTGAACTAATATAAGCCTTCGGGGGTTATGAATGCCGTCTTCTCCCGATCCGCCTCGTCTACTTCTATCTGCCAATAGCCAGAGCAGAGGTCCATGGAAGAAAAGAACTTGGCGCCTTTCAAACAGTCTAGCGTATCGTCGATACGAGGTAGAGGATAGACATCTTTTTTCGTGATCTTATTGATCTTCCGGTAATCTACGCAAAAACGCCAGCTTCCATCTTTTTTCCTAACGAGCACCACGGGTGATGACCAGGGACTTTCATAAGGCTGGATGATACCTTTATCAAGCATTTTCTGAACTTCTTCACGAATGACACATCTTTCGGTCGATGATACTCGGTAGGCTCGTTGGCTGATTGGAGCATGATCACCTGTATGAATTATGTGTTTCACATTCGTCCGTGAGGCTGTCGACTTGTCAGTCTTCTCGAAAATTCCAGAAAACTCTCGAAGCAGTTCGGCTAGCTTGGTTCTTTGTTCGTTGCTCAACTCGGGAGACAACATCTGGGAGCAGTCCATCGGGGAGTTTGACGCGTCTCGTGTATTCAGGCCATCCGTCTTGTCGTCAATCGCACATAAATGTCCTTCATTAAGGGGTTCGGCTAGGCCTAAGCACATTCCTTTAGGAATGACTTGGTTCCTGGACTGGAGGTTGGCGACCCAGATTTCACTTTGTCCGTTATGATATAAGGATAGCATGGATGGTATAGCGAAATTCCTCTCGAAGAGCAGATGTTTATTGCCGTCTATGACTACATTTACGTCTTTTCGTACTTGGCATCCTGAAACTGCTAGTTTAGTTAAAGATTGGGGCTTGAGAGTGTAGTCCCTTGTGGCGTACAACTTCCAGGCGTCCATCGCTAAGAGGTCTTGGCAAACGTCTTCTAAAAATAGTTCACTCTGTCCACAGTCTATCACGGCTTTGGAAGCTTCTAAAAAGTCCCATCCAAGGATTATGTCATGACTACAATGCGGCAAAACAATGAATTCAAAGGGCAACTCTCTGCTATTTATGAGAATACGTAAAACACATTTTCCCATCGGCCGTACAAAATTTCCATCAGCGACTTTGAGCATAACATTCTTGGATTCAGAAAACAGAACCTTCTTTAGAGATCGACGATATTTATCGGAGATGACAGAAAATGAGGCTCCAGAATCCACTAAGGCTCGTACCGGCTTTTTATGCACGATTATGTCCAGTTGGTTACCAGTCATCTTTGCGGCCGACGGAGGATTTTGATTACATGCGGCCTCACCTCCTTGGAAGGTCGCTACGTTTAGTTTTCCTCATTATTGCGGCTTGGAGATCGACTTGATCGACGATATGGCGACGGTGATCTGAAACGGCGTGTTGGAGATCGGCCTCTAGTGGGACTAGGAGATGAATGGCGAGTAAAGATTGGTCGACGAAGTTCATCTTCTGCTTCAATTTCTTCAGGGTTCTGTCGGTGACGTCGATAACTGTCGAAAATAGCTTTTCTTTCTCTGCAATAACGCACAACATGTCCAGGACGTCCACAGTGGAAGCAGACTGGTCTGTTGTCAGCTGTTCTCCAGAGGTCAGTTTTTCTTGGCTGCGTGGGTGATCTCCGGACAGGAACTCTAGATTCTCTGGTTACAGTGGCATATGTTGGTCGTCGGGGTGTTTTGGCGGGTGTTGATGAAACGGGGGCTAGGACTCTTTGAACTTCATCTTGGACAATTTCTTCTAGGAACTGCGAACATGGCTCTGAAGATTCTTTCGTCTGGTTGATCAGTCGAAGGACTTCCTCCTGTACAATTTGGCGGATAAGCGAGACCAAATCTGGTTCCTCTTCCATGGCTGCCACTGGTACGACGTTCGGAAGCCTCTCGAATCTTTATCGTCCAACCCTCTTCTGCTTCATATCCTCGATGTAGTTGCACCATTTAATGAAATCAGTTGTGGTGCTGATTTCTTTAGTCAGCAGGGTCTGATAAATGTCCTCTGCAACGCCTTTCATTAGGTGAGACAATTTTTCGACTTCGGACATTGAAGGATTAATTTCCTGGCACAGACCTAAGACACTCTGTATATAGGACTGTGTACTCTCTCCTGACCGCTGTGCTCTGTCCTTCAATTGTTCTTCCGCCTTCCTGGTATACTTTTGTCTGTCGCCGAAAAGGCCGCTTAATTCCTTCTTGAACACTTCCCAGGAATTCAGAGTATCTTCATTGTTTACGTACCATTGCTTTGCAGTACCATCAAGGAAGAAATACACATTGGCTAAGCACATCATGTCATCCCATTTGTTAAATTTAGCCACTCGATCGTATTCTTTAAGCCATTTCAGAGGGTCTTCTCCAGGCACTCCTCGGAAGGTCGATGGGCTCCTTGGTTGCTGGTAGGTAGGAGTCAAAACGACGGGCTTTGTCTCTTCTGGCACTTTGGTTTCTGGCATTTTCGTTTTCTTCTTTTTGCTCTCTGGAAAATAAAGTCCGTATTCGGGAGATTGTCCTTTTAAACGGAGACTTCTGCGAAGATTATCACCGTTATCCACGTTTGCAAGGTTTATTTACCCGGCGCCTCCACCAAAATGTCACACAGATGTCGTGAAGAGTCAAAGTGAACACTCGAAGTTAAGTAACAAACGTAGTTTATTAGTAGAACAAAATTGTAACACAGCTACACTCGGCTGGGAACATACACAAACTGAGGAACAAGTCGCTTATATACAATATTCGAATATTCCAGAATACAAGATTAACATAAATTAGAATATTCTAGAAACTGCTAGAACAGGAAATTAAATATGCAAAGATAATTATAAGAATTTAGAAATAATTTTTAGAGTCTTTAAATTTACTTGCCCCCGGCTGGAATCGAACTGAGGCCGTCTGGGTGACAGTCCAGAGACATAGCTCTACGCCACGGTGGCTGTAAAAATAGCTGACTTTGTGGCAATATATATTATTATTATTATTATTATTATTGCTAACCGAAAATGTGATACTTGTTCATAAAGTTCAAATGGGCGCTAAAATTTTGCAGGTAATTTTTTTATCGCATAAAAAATATCAGACACCTGAAATTTGATTTTGGAAACTATAGATAAACATCACGCTTATAGATATACAAAAGAAACAAAGATGAATCTATTATAAGAAAGCACGCCAGAGCTGGCGTTTAAAAAGTACGAAACTTTGAATAAATACCACAAAATGCAAGGATTAGCACCCATTATTTCGGGTCGAAAGAAAACACGACCTTTTGTCAGGCGAACAAAGTAGGCACAAGTGCTGCAATGCAAACATAGCGGCAACGCACAAAACCGATTTAAATGAAGAGCAAAAACAAATAAAGTCGAATGTAAATATAAATACTGGTCTCAACAGAATTATAACAATGCAAGAAGAAAATAAATAAATAAAAAGAAAATCTGGGAAAAAGAAAAAAAAAAAAAAACTCAAAGCTAAACGAAGTCACTTGAGTAATTTCCAAGCATCAGACAAAAACGGAGTGAGAGAAATATCAATAACAAGAATTTTCGAATTTTTAAATATTTAAAAAGCCTCATGGATATCCAAATGGGAAGAGGAAATGGGAGAAGAAATTATATTAGTTAAAAAAAGAAAATAAAATAAAAGCAAAACAATGACCATTAATCCAGCAGTGGGAAGCAATAGAAGGTTTGGAAATCTCTTCACTCCGAACATTCTGAGGGTACTCATTTATTCCATAGTTCTAATGCCTCCTATTTTGAACAATATAACTTAAATTACACGAGGAAAATGCCAAATCGGTTTTCAGTAGGAATGGGATCTTTAAGGTGGTACATCACAGATCGTCAAAATCATTCAAAGCCCATGTAATTCTATGGGTAAAATTGTTTGTAGAATAATGCATTGCCTAATTGTTACTTTTAAATTCTATTTACACATCCTGAAAATACACAACCGTTAAATTAACACTCGTTTGCCAAAAATTTATTTAAAAAAAAATTTTAATTTTAATTTTGAGTTTAAAAATACGAATTTCCACTAAATGAATTTTTCTCACTTTTTAGCTGTAAAATGAAAAAAAAAAAAAAAAAAAAAAAAAAAAAAAAAAATCAATTTTTGGAAAACAGGTACTAATTTAACGGTTGTGAATTTTCTGAGTGTGGAAACGGAATTTAAAAATATCAATTAGATAGTGAGCGATTCTATGAACAACTTTCACTATAGACTTACATGGGATTTGGTAACCAGAGACAGGGAGTAAGCAGCCTTAAAAGAAGGAAAATTAATTTCGTTGACGAGTTTGTAAATGATTTTAAAACCAAACAGTGAAAGAATCTTAGAAATTTTAAAAGAAAGTGATGAACAACAAGGTAAAATTACTGGGATGAGACAGTGATCGTTCAATTTGGAAAGAGAAGGTTTTGGATTTTTGAATTTATGAAGAGCTTTATCGATGATAGAGGGTTTATAGCTTCGAGAGAGAGCAAGAGATTTTAAACAATTAATTTCTTTTGGAAGAATAGACGGATCAGAACAAACGTGTAAGGCACGAAAAACATAAGTACAGAACGCTGATATTTTCTATTGAGGGGCGTGATTAGAGAGAGAGAGAGAAGAGTTTTCTAAAGACAGTGGTTGAGAACTGATCCTTCTATTTAGACACAGAAACGTCCAGGAAAGGCAAGGAGCAATCCTTTTCAATCTCAAAAGTCAATTGAATGCAAGGATCAATCGAAGTCACCAAAGAAAGTAAACTAGAAAAATCAGCATCAAGAACAGCATGTTCTTAGACTGACTAAGAACATGATTCGACAAGGATTTATTTAACAAAACAGTATTAACTCTACTTTTTTTATATAGGAATTTTTGCTAGTGTTCGGATACTTTTGTTACCGACTGTACCAGGACCCTGACGCAACCAATTTGCCTTAACCCTGCCATTAACGCGCCATTGCTCGGCAGATAGTGTGAACTTCATGGAAGGAATATTTATAGGTGTGAAAAACGGACAATATTACTCCTACTGCCAAATATGGTGAGGATCATTATTACACTGATGATGTAATGAGCCGACCCAGTTCTGGATTTTCTTGAAACATGACCTGTTGTAAGTTAAATGAAAGATCCCGACTAACTTAATTGGGGCCTCTTTTTAAAAAAATTCTGTTTGTCCCCCTTCTATGATATTTTTGTAGATGTAAATTACATTCAATTTTTTATGAACATAACAGTTGAAAAATTTTCCTCAAATTTAAAATAATAAATTATAACATTTTAAATTTTACTATTTGTGAATAACCGTCTCAAATATAAAGAAAAATAAATAAATAAAAATAAATAAATAAATAAATAAATATCTTTTTCGGAATTTTCCTTTATCAATTTTTACTTTACATACGTAATGCAAATTTATTTGTATAAACATACGCATACCGCATATTATTTTCTGTTTATTTGCTCATTTATCCAATTTTCTCTCTTTTTATTTGCTTATCCAGCTATTTTTTAATTTTATTATGTATACGAAGCTGTATTATATTATAATAAACGCGTGTATTTACATTATGAACTTTATTTTAAAATCTGTATATTATAAGAATTATAATTAGCAGAGCCTGATTAAGGGGGAAGCACTCATTATCTCCGCTCTCACCGGAATATTTTTACAACTATTTTTTACTTCATGTCATAGAAATTCCACCCTTTGACGAGGAAATATTTTTTATAAAAAATGAACGGTGTAAAACAATCCAATTTACTCACCGTTATTAGACACCAGAATTCTTTTAAAATAATTTTTAATGAGAATTTTCTGTTTATTATAGGAGGAAAGTATTTGTTAAAAAATAACGGTGTAAGTATAAGTAATGTGTGCTTCCCCCTTAATAAGGCTCTGATAATTAGTAAATTTCATCTATATTTAATTATATAATAATAATATTTTTATTATCATCTAAAATAGCTGTCAATTTTATAACAGCATTAATCATTCGTTGAATTTCATAATTTATAATCTTAATGGTCATAGAACTATTTTTCTTGACATTTTATTAAAAAATTTAAGAGCAGAAATTTCTAAATAAATAAACGATCCATTATTTTACTTATATTTTTACATAAGTCATTCAACATTGAAACATAAGTTACATCATTTCCATTTTATAAAATAAATTTTCTTTTATAAAACAAGATCTTCTGCTTTAAATATATTGATCAGGCAGGTGAAAACGGATTCATTTCAACTTTTATTTTGTCTTAATAGAGCTGTTTTTATTTTTATTTTTTTTTTTAAAGGTTGAATTTAAGTTTTTAACATATTTTGAGAGATAAAAATGTTTCTTTGCATATGTATGGTCGCAGACTTTTATTTTTTCTTTATAGGGCTGTTTTTTTAAGGTTGAATTTATGTTTTTGACATATTTTGAGAGACAAAAAATGTTTCTTTGCATATGTATGGTCACAGACTGCCATGTTAGAAAACGAGTTCTTTTGCCAGCCTCAAGTTCTAGGGTTGTTTTTAAATAGGCACCAGCTCTTTAAAGGAGATGTTATAAAATGTCATTCCGCACACGTTTTCTTAGTTTCAGTGCAGGAACAGAGAGGCTAACTGGCATTTACTATTGAAATCTTTTCGAACAATCTAACTTTGAATAAACACCATTAGACGTTTAACATTTACACAAATGAAATAAGTTGAGACTACTATTTGAAAAACCCTTATAGTACAAGTTAAAAAAATGCAACTTTGCTGACAGACACAGAAATTCTCTGTAATTTAAGAAAAGAGTTGTAAATTACGGAAATATTACGTTGACAAAACGTGTTTTTCTGTAATTACAGAGAATTTCTGACAGCAAAGTTGAATTTTTTTTTAACAGTGATAAGTTAAACAGTCAACGATGTACTGTAAATTTAAAAACAACTGTTTAAGAAATCACAGCCAGTACCGAATATTTTATGTATGTGTCCCTGGTTTTAATAAGATCTGCAGCCTCTTTCTCTTTTACATATTTAAAGATGAAAGTGGAGATAAATAAGAACTATAACCGTTCAAAGGAATTGGTATTTTCATAAAACATCAAAAATCATATTTGGTTTAAAAGAAAAGAAATCTGAAACCTCTTTACTATTAAGAAGTGTTATACCTAATGTTATAGTTGCATTCTGAATCCGATTGAAGAGTTTTTTTTTCTTAACGCATGAATAATCAAACAATATTTTGAGGTACAAACTGCTCATAAACAGTCTCATTTTTACAAATTAAAAGCAGATCTCTCTTCGAGGAAATTTTGGTGCGTACGTTATCACATATTCACGGAAATTTTAATATAATGCATAATCTCAGAAATTGTTTTATCTATACATTTTTTGGTCATACTTTTTTTTTAAAAGCAAATTTATTTGCTCTAATGCTAAAAATTTCACATGAAATCATTCAGTCAAAAATACTTGATGGTAGAATTTTATCAATTCTCTTTATTTAAAAAATAGCACTTTTTTTTTTTTTTTTTTTTTAATTTTAATTTATTCACACAATGTTACTATTCATAATATAGAAAGCAGGCCAAATTTTGCAATTTTAGTTTTTATTCGTTTTTATTCATGCTTAAACCAGGGGCTGACTGTATCATATTAAGTGTTTTATTACATTATAAACTTGGCGAAATATTTCGCATTTCTGCAAAACAAATCATCTAAATTTATGAAAACCAAACAAAATTTTAAGGATGAACATTGTGAAAGGTGAATTGATTTTATTATGTCCAAAATTTTCATAAAGATTTCTAAGGAATGAAACGATATTTTCTCTAACTGTGTTGTTACTCCTATTTGAGAATGAAATACATTTAACAGCATATTATTCAGACATGAAGCAATAAATAAACCAAGTGAAATAGTGCTATTCACATATAAATAGTAAGCAGCAATAAAATGGAAATTCTGCCATGAACAATTTATGAAATATATCCGAATGCTATTCTAGGGGGTAATATATAATGAAAATGAAATATGTCCGCTTACGATTAATAGTGGAAGTAATAGGATGGAAGAACTGTACTTTCGTTTTCGAGTGATGAAACCTTTTTATTAAATAATTAATAGATGGTTAATGAATGGCGCAGGAAAAAGCTTTAATAATATCAATGTAATGTTACAATATTTTCTAATAATCTGAATATTGAAAAATTGCATTTTATTAATCAGAGGAGGTAAGACAAAGAATTAAAGTAAACAAGAATTCTTACTTTTTATTTTATTTTATTTTTTAAGAATATAAATTTTTAAAAAGTTTTATTTATAATAGGAACATTCTGAAGTATTAAACTTCCTATATTTCAATTTTGCAATAATTTAATCAATATGGTTTATGTATTTTATATTCGTTTTCACTATTAAAATGTTAAAGAAATTCGTACTTTAAATAGAAACTTATTTTAAAAAATTACACTCGTGCACTGAATAAATTCTTAATAAAATAGAAAGAGAATGATAAGTAAGTGATTATTTTTTTCATTTAAAAGATTAAACGCGGTGTTATTTATTCAGATTTTTTTCTATTAAAAATATACTTTTTTTTTTTTTTTTTTTTTAAATGATAATTGCTCAAAATGCAAATTTTTGTTATTTTTATGGAAGTGAATAAAAAAGATAATTTATAGGACAAGCATATTTCAACTCTGTATAAACTCTTTATCTTGCCCAGATAAATGATCTTTCTGATAAATAATCTCTTTCTCTAAGAAAACAGTTAAAAATTATTCATTTGCATTATAAATAGAGCCAAAATCTTTCCTCCCGCCTCATTTGTATTATGAGTATACTTGTTATTTTCATAAAAAATATTTTCTTTTAATTAATATATATATATATATATATATATATATTGTTACGTAGATTAGACTTAGATAACTGTTTGTGCAGAAACACTAGAGTGAAATGACACAGAGCACTTAAAGCTCAACTCGAGACTTTATTTTTCAACTCAACTGAATCTTACATCAGCTTATAAACAGTTGATGAATCTTCTAGAACAGAATCTTCTAGAATTCGAAAAGTCTAGAAATTACATAACATTAACTGAATAATTAACATAGTGACATAATGAATAATGAATAAATAAGCGATAAACAATTTAAAATTAAACAAAACCACTTGCCTTTGAGTTTAACCACTTGTCTTCGAGTGTGATCGAACTCACGACCTTTGGGTTCGTAGCCTGGCGCTTTGCCTCACAGCCACGACGTTCACAGGTGAAACGACTTTCGTTACATTTCCCCTTACTTTGGAGGAAGCAGCGTCCCGCTGCACTCTTGTCTGGCTTCTTGTAACCGGTTGCCTGTAACTGTCTAGCTTTCTTTCGTCAATCAACTGCTCCTTTGGATCATAGTAGGGTTTTAACCTCAACACGTGGACTACGTCTTTAGGATTTCGTCTTTTGTGTCCATGTCACATCCGATAGTCGTCTTACTCGACACGGTCCGAAGTACTGTCTCAAAAGCTTTTCAGATAATCCGACTTTTCGTACAGGAGTGAAAACTTAAACTAAATCTCCAATGTTGTAGCTGACTGGTCTATGACGTTCGTCGTATTGTCGCTTGTCCGTTGCTTGAGCTTCAAATATGTGGAATTTTGATAATTGTCTTGCTTCTTCGGCCCTGGTGATCAGATGTTATGCGCAGTTATCATAGTTCTCGTTTCCGTGTGGCAAGATCACATCAAGAGGTGTTTGTATTTCTCTGCCATGAACGAGAAAGAAAGGACTGAATCCCGTGATGTCTTGTTTTGCTGAGTTGTAGGTGAATATCACAAAAGGAAAAATAGTATCCCAGTTCTTCTGATCAACGTCAACATACATAGATAACATATCTGCCAATGTTTTATTTAATCTCTGTTTCAATCCATTGGTTTGGGGATGATGGGCGATTGTCAACAGGTGAGGTGTCTGCCACATTTCGCTGATTTCTTTTATAACATAAGATAGAAAAGAACGCCCTCTATCACTTATAATTTCTCTCGAAGCACTATGCTACAGAATAACTTCTTCAACCATAAATATGACAATTTCATTTGCTTCAGCAGTAGGTAAAGCCTTTGTAATTGTGAATCTCGTGAGATAATCTGTGCAAACAACTATCCATCTGTTGCGACTTCGGGTAACTGGAAAGCGTCCAAGTAAATCTATTCCGATTTTAGCAAATGGTGCTTCAGGAGGCTTTATACATTGTAGTTGTCCCGGTAGCAACTGAGGAGGAGTTTTTCTTCTTTGACATTCACGGCAATGAGTCACATATCGGCGTATGCACCCATAGAGCCCTAGCCAACAATACTTCTTCCGTATCCTGTTGTATGTTTAGGAAAATTCAAGATGACCGGCAGTCGGAGCATCATGAAGGCTTCTTAAAAAATCATGGCGGAGTTGTTTCGGTACCACTAAAAGCCATTGCTGTTCCGTAGGATCTTATGTTTCTTTTATACAGTATATCGTCTTTTAAGTGGTAATTTTGGTATTTTTCGACCCTCTTGAGAGCTGTAATCAGGCCCTGACTAACGGCAGGGCATACGGGGCAAATGCCCTGGGCCCCCCTTCTAGAAGGGGCCCCTCTACAGGCGTATGCAGAAATTCTGCAACCTAAAGACCTCTTATGCCACTGCAAGGGACCCCCCAGAATAGGATTGCCCCGGGGCTCCAGGTAGTCTAAGTCGGGCCCTGGCTGTAATAAGGGACTTCAACTGCTTATCTTTTAGGGGCTCTTTTCGGTAGTTCGTGATGTTTACAAGGAATGGAATTTCATCGCTGTTCCCAGGCTCCACCACTTCTTCTTGAAGGGGTTTCCTCGAAAGTGAATGGGCATCAGAATGCTTGCGTCCGCTCTTGTAGACAATGTTGATGTCGTATCCCTGCAATCTTAAGGCCCAACGAGCAAGTCTCCCGGAAGGGTATTTCACATTATCCAACCAGCATAACGATCGTGGTGATCCGTCCCTACGGTGAAAGGCTTTCCGAAAAGATAGGGTCTAAATTTACTGATCGCCCATGTGAAAGCAAGACATTCTTTTTCAGTTGTAGAATAATTCATTTCAGATGCAGTCAGAGGCTTGGAAGCGTAGGCTATTGGTCTTTCCTTACCATTTTGGACTTGCACTAATACAGCACCGATTCCATAGCCACTGGCGTCTGAATGTATCTTCGTTTCTGCATCTGGAAAAAATGCCTCAAGACAGAACCACTGGTCAGTAAATTCTTGAGAGTACTGAAAGCTTTTTCCTGCGAAATGCTCCACACGAACTTTGCATTTTTCTTCAATAAGTCAAGTAGAGGCTTTGCGATATTGGTGAAGTTTTTAATAAAACGTCGGTAATACGAACAAAGACCTAGAAAACTTCGAACATCTTCAGTATTTTCTGGCACAGGGAATTTGTTTACGGCTGCTATTTTTTCTGGATCGGGATAGACACCATACTGATAAACTAAATGCCCCAATATCGTTAGTTTTCTCTTTCCGAAAGCACATTTACTAGAATTAAGCGTCAGTCCAGTCTCTTGAATACATTTCAAAACTTTTCTTAAACATACTTGGTGTTCTTGGAAATTCGGATCATATACCATGATGTCATCTAGGTAGCATAGACAAATGTTCCATTTAAGGTCTCTTTATACCGTGTCCATCATTCGTTCGAAAGTAGCTGGGGCGTTGCACAAACTAAATGGCATGACTTTAAATTCATAAAGACCATCTGGAGTCACAAAAACAGTCTTTTCTCCATTCTTCTCTTCAACCTCTATTTGCCAGTAACTTGACTACAGATCTATCATAGAAAAAATTATTGCACCAGCAAGGCAGTCCAAAGCATTATCAACCAGTGGTAGCGGATACACGTCTTTTGTTCGACACAACCACCATTTTTCTTCTTTACAAGTACAACTAGAGATGACCACTTACTCTCTCATAACTGCATCACATATTCTTTTAGCATCCTTTGCACCACTTCAAGCACACGCCTCTCAGCAGCTGGTGTGCGATAAGGTCTTTGTTTGATTGGAGCACTGTCACCCGTGTCTATCTTGTGCTTCACAGTATTACAGTTGGTAACAAAAGTGTCCGAACACTAGCAAAAATTCCTATAAAAAAAAAAAAATACGCTTCATACGGTTTTGTTAAATAAATCCTTATCGAATCATGTTCTTACACTGACTAAGAACAGGATTCGACAAGGATTTAGTTAACAAAACCGTATGAAGTGTACTTTTTTTACATAGGAATTTTTGCTAGTGTTCGGACACTTTTGTTACCGACTGTACATCTTGACTTCTTGATTTGTGTGTTGAAGTCAGAAATGTTACTGAATTATTCTAGCAGACTGAGTATACGTTGGAGTACGTATACACAAATATACGGAAAAATATACTTTTTTTATTAAAAAAAAAAATACAAAATTGAAAAATGTAATAAATGGTTATAGTTACCCCACCTGACCCTAATGAATATTGTAGAATAGTAACCCACTATAAAAAAAAATCAGTAACATTCCTGGAAAGTTTGGGGGCAATTAATGACCCAATATTTGCTAATAATGTTCCTAGAATATATCAGCATCTATCACCTATATCATTAAAAATATTAAAAAATTCCTGGTATCAAGAACGTATAACCTTTTTTTAAATAAAACTAACAACTTTATCTTCATTAGAAAAAAACAGAAATTTCTTATTCTTCGAATACATTTAAAATAACGTTATTTTTTGATAATTACATTTTACTAACATTTCCCAAGAAATATTATCTATTAACTTTTATTTATTAAACATTGTTATGTTAGCATATTTATATAAAAGCATACAGATTACGTAAACAAATTACTGAAAACATTAAAATTCTATTCATCAACAGGCTATCAGTTATTGAAAATATTGAAATTCTATTCATATTCTATTTATAAAATTAATGAATCCAATTTTAAGAATAATAATCTATTTGTATTATACCTATAAATTAATCGATAAAGGGATTTAGAAGTTCATTAGAATTGTTTTTTAAAAAGTAGTTCTAATCTAATGAGATATCAGGAAACGCTATTAAACACACAAATAATATTTTCATAATACCACTGCTTAACGTAGATTATAATACAATGACTAAGTATAGAGGCGTAATAATAAGATTATTAAAATCAGCTTCAAAATCTTTTAATAAAATTGCCTTCATCTGGCTGTGTATGTATAACTATTGAATTAAAATTCTGATATATTAAGACATTAATTTCTCTGTAGAATGCAATTACCATAATGCAGAATATTCGCAATGACCGATGTTCTAATAAGGATTACAAATGATATCATGAATAATAATTTGAAATGAAAGTTAAATTGAATATTTTTATTAGCTATCAAAATGAATGGATTGATAGTGTAAAAGAAAATATAGCAATTCAAGCGATAAGTAAAAGGTGTTAAAGGTTCTTTTAGAGAAGACTTTTTAAAAAAGCAATATTACGAAGATACAATGTATTAATTAAAATCATCATTAACTGAGTTAATCAATTTACTTCTAATGCTTCTACAAAAAAGATTTAATACATTTGTTATAATTACACCTTTCGTAAAATTATGCTACTTAAATAAAGATAAATTGCTTAAAATACTTGTAAATATTTGTAAAAGTTTCAAACGAATAATAATAATAATAATAATAAAAATGGATTGATAGATTACATTTTATGTTTTTAGTTCACTAAATAGCTTCTGAATAATCAAACTTAATTTGATTAAAAGCTTCAAACGCCAAGTATGATCTGTTTTATAATATAAAAGACTCAATGTAACTAGCGTAAAGTATTTACCGAATAACCTAATTAATTAATGTTCAGTTATAACCAGGGTTCCCAACTTTTATAATTTATTCACGAGCACTTTTAGTCCCGCCTTCTTTTCGCACCAGAAATTTTGTAGATTATTTCTCTTTAATATGTGACAACGATTAAATATGAAGAAAATCATTTTTTTAAATTTCCGATATGAAAAAGAGGTGGGGCCAAAAATGCTCGTGAATAAATTATAAAAGTTAGGAACTCTGGTTACAACTGATCTACAAATTTTCACTTTAAAATATACCAAAGTAAGCATTGTATTGATAAATGCAGAAGTGTTCAAAATGTTCTCTATTAAAAGGTGACTATCTGAAAGATTCTGTATAACAAAAATTTCTATTTTGTTGAAAAATTGAAAATAGAAGTATTAAACAGGGATGAAAGAGTTCCGCCTTTTTTTTGCCACCAATATTTTCTTACAAAAATTTCTAAACAATAAAATCACAAAAATAAAACTATGATAAAAATTTCTGTATAGAAATACTGGTGGCAAAAAATGTGGAACTCTTTTATCCTTGATTAAAGTTAATTTCAAAAAGTCCAGTCTGTTTTAATTTCTAATCTGTAATTAATCTGCATAAAAAAGATTTAAAGTATTAGACTTTAATAAAACAGTCAGTAGTCAGTATTAGGTAGATATACAAAGCTGATACTTGTTAAATGCTATTTCTAGAATTGGGGGAGGGGTGCGCAGTTTCATCTGCTATATAGACTCATCATGGATTTCAAATGCCTCAGAAGCTAAGAGAGTTTGAGAACAGGAAATACAGATTCAAAAGGACAACCCATATACATAATAACCGATCTCAATTTCCAGTTACGGTTCAGCGTTTAAGGATTAACCACTAAAAAGTGACGCATACGTAAAAGTTAGGTGGTATTGGAAAAAAAAAAAAAAAAAAAAAAAGTCGGCTGTGCATTTTTACAAGATATTTCCAAAAAGATCTCGCATTTTTCAAATTTATCTTTTATTTGCAGACACTGAAAATCCATTGAGGCAAAGTAAAATAAATTGAAGTAATATTCAATTTGAAATTAAACGTAAAATTTTGAATGATTCTTTAAATAACCTTTAATAAGCAAAATTATTTTTTAGTATCTCTTCAGTAATACAGAGACAAGATCTGCGAAAGCCCATATTTCGCATTATTATCCGATATAGTATGAAAAAAGTTTTTTGAATAATTGGTTGGTTTTTTAAAAAGAAATTTCAAATGGAGCAACTTGATTATCTACAGTCCTCAGCAAAATTATTGAAGCACACATCAACATTTTTCATACGTATATTTTTAGTTTGATCTCTAAAATTTATCCTCAACTTACTTTGTTATAAACAGTATAAGACTAAGATCATGACTCGACAAATATTTACTTAAGAAAACAGTAGTGGGTGCACACCTTTTAAATACGTATTATTGCTAGTGCTTCAATAATTTTGCTGTCGACTCTAACTCTCCCATGATATTCGCAAAGCCCTACTAAAAATGATCCGTAGAGATCAATAAAAAAAATTTGTACGTGGAAATGGCCAACGGATATCAATTGACATCCATAGAAATTAATATCCATAGAGATCAATAAAAAAAAATTTGTACGTGGAATTGGCCAACGGATATCAATTGACATCCATAGAAATTAATATCCGTAGAGATCAATAAAAAAAAATTTGTACGTGGAATTGGCCAACGGATATCAATTGACATCCATAGAAATCAATATCCGTAGAGATCAATAAAAATAAATTTGTACGTGGAAATGGCCAACGGATATCAATTGACATCCATAAAGATCAATATCCATAGAAATCAATAAAAAAATTTTTTTATGTGGAAATGGGCAACGGATATCAATTGATATCCACAAAGATCAATATCCGTAGAGATCTATTGCTATCAGTAGTTCACATCAATAGATAAAACAAAAAATCTATAGATTATTAAATGAAGATCCACAGCATATTGCTCAATTAATCTTTACAGACATCCATCAACCTACTAATATAAGCACACGTATAGTTCAATACATAACAAATTTGAGATAATAAATTTAAAATATAGAGAAACAAACTTTAATTTATAAGAAGTACACACTCATGTTTGTGAAAATTGCAACACCATAAAAGAATTGTCAGAAATTAATGAAATTTATTCCACATATTACTGATAGTAGTACAAATAAACAATCACATGTACAAAACAAAAAAAAGGCTGAAATCAGTACTGTGTGTGTCCACTACGCCGAGCAATGAGAGCCTGTACACGTTGTGGCATTGAATCATACAGGTTATGAACGAAATCCTGGAGAATAGCATTCCAGATGACTTTGACTTGATGCTAAACTTCAATCTTACTGTGTGCCCCCACCAGTTGTTTGAGCAAGTCACCGACCAATGAAATCAGAGACATGCTCGATGAGTGACATATCCAGGGAATAAGCAGGCTATGGAAGAAGCTAACCCTGTTGTGCACTGAAGAAGGCTTGTGCAGTATGAGAAACATGCGCACGGGCATTATCCTGCTGAAATACAGCATCAGAAATGCGTCGAAGAAGGGGAAGGACCTCTGGCTTTGAAACTTCCCTTACGTGTAGCAATCACTGTTGAGGTGCATACAATGTGCACTAGATGGGATCGACAATTATATCCAATAGCTCACCACACCATGATGCTAGGCATTTGTGCAGCATGATGCTGGAACTAGATAACACACTGTGGGAACAGATGTTTCCCTCAGTAATGTTTGATGCACACTCTTCCATCATTGTACTCCAGATTGTAGCGAGATTCATCGGAGAAAACAATTTATTGCCACTAGGCACGCCACGTGCTGTGTTACTGAGCCTTTTGAAGTTGGAGGCATCCGTGATTCAGTAAGAGCAGAATCCTGTGTAGAGGAACCCTTGCATGGAATTGATGCTGCAGCAAATGGTGATGATCCATGGAGCTACACAACAAAACACCTGTAACCGTACTCGAACATTGTAGTAACACACAAGAGGAAGCTGTATGGTCCATCACAGCCATGTGGATGGGGTGTCTGCCGTCTCGTCGTTCTATTGCGTGCCCTACTGCCAGGTTTTAGGCTTGTTTGATTCTCCTCTGTCCATTTCTTCCAAACACGCATCACTGTTGTGGCATTACACTGCATGCGGGCTGCGATTTCTCAATACGAAAATCCTCTCTCTCGCATACCAACAATGTGGCCTCGCACGAACTCCATTAATTGTTCGTATAGCATCTTCCTCTTTGATGTGGCATACTGACCATTAATGAAACGTTTACCGCCGACATAGGATGATAAACAGATTTCAATGCACCTTTACAGTCCTTTATGTACCTGGAACATGCGACTGATAAAGATTCAGATCTCGTTCCATGCATGCCCAATCGTTTTGTAATTCTAATCATTTGCATGACTCACCTTACTTTACATTTCCTGTAAGTTTGGTTCAATTTGCATAATCCCTTTATGGTGTTGCAATTTTCACAAACATGAGTGTAATTTTAATTCGCAATATTTTAAATAATAGCAGTTTACATATTATAAGTGAAATAATGATTTTTTTTTTTTTTTTCAAAAAAGTATATATATATAAGCTAACTCAAAATACTCAAACTAATCAATCAATTAACTTTTTAGATCTTAAAATAATCATTGATGGTAATAAAATTTACACAGATATCTATGACAAATGGTAAGATTTTAGTTTTAAAGTAAACTTATTTACACATTTTAATTCCTGTTTGCATCTTTCAGTATTTAGAAACATCATCATCAACCATTTATTTCAAATTAATAATTTATGCTCTGCAAAGTTTAAAAACAAGAATATTAATAAACTGATCACAGCCACTGCTAAAATGGGTTTTCCTAAAAACTTTGTATTTTCTATCCTTAACCATTTTTTTTTTTTTTATGTAAACATAAAAAATAAATAAATAAATAAAAATAAAAAAACTGTGTACACTTTTGTGTATATTAACAAAAAAATTATAAAATAATAAAAGACAATAAAAAAGGTAGTGGTTGGGTGGGCAGATGTTTGATTACAGAGGTGGGGTGGTGTTGTCAGGCTGGATGGTTGGGTGGGATTGTTAAATTAAAAAAAATAAAATAAAGCAGAAGGCTTGTTGCATTTACTTTGTATTACTATGCAAACTTTCTTTTTTCATTAAAATTTCAGTTTCTTCTTTCTTGAGTTGGCAACTATTCTTAAAATTCTAAACATGCTATTAAACACATTGTAATCAATCATTGTTGCTTCGAGGTCTCATTGTTATTCATCTGCTTTGAAATTCTGCTTTTTTAAATCCATATGACTCCTATTCTGGTCTTGGCTGGCTGGGGAAGTGTTGCCGGCCTGAAACTAGTTTAACCCCATAGTCAAGTCACAAGTCTTGCCGCCTGCTTCCTTCCTTCCTATCTTAAGTTTCTTAAATTATTTTTTCATAAATTTTGATATAGTTTATGGTTTTAAGTTAAGATTTGTTGTGTTACTTTATTGATTCGTTTGTTTTCAGGCTGTTAACAAATCTGGTTTCTTTAAATTTATGTATTTAATCCCCTGAATTTTTTTTTTCATTTTTCTGAACTTCTCAAAGAAATTTTTAATCTTATTGGTCATTGGTGTTTCAGTGATCTTGTATCTGTTGCTTGGCTTTTACTATGCTTAATAGATAATCATTATTTTATATATATATATATATTTGGACAATGCAGGTCTTTTCTGCTACAAACTTGACTTTACTAAGCGCTTTTTTGTTTCTTCAAATGGGTCTTCTTGTTTTTCTTTCTAAATAATCCTTTCATGAAATAATTCTATAAATAGAAAGAAAAAGTAAAATTAGATATTTAACATAGAAAATGCTACAATAGAAAATAAAATAACTGAAAAATAGAATATAATGGAGTATCACAGTGTAAATTGGGTAAAGAGTCAATTACGACCAAAATAACCATTCGTATGTCAATTTTTTTTTAAAATAGATATTTAAAAAAATAATCACACTTTTTTCCTATGGGAACAAAAAACTAAGATTTTTTGGATAATAGTAGTGCTGACTCTAGGCTAATTTGACATCCTGCAGTCCTTTTTCAACCCATTTTATCATCCAGCTGTCATTCTAAATGTTCAGAGGCCTTTAGGTACTTTTCTTCTTGACTTTTCAACCTTCTAGCAATAATTCTACAGCATTCCTGAAAGAACAAATGCATATAGAGTATATATATATGTATACAGTCATTCCCACTTAATTGGGTAATTTATAATCGAATACCCCGCTTATTCAAATAAAATTTGTTAGAACCAAAATCAATCTCATAAGATCAATGTTAAATTTCCCCATTAAAACAAATATTTGTCACATACTGTCCCCAGTTATTCAAATAAAATTTTAAGTCTTTCTTATTAAAAATGATTCTCAATCAAAAAATACCAGATTTCCTTTTCTAAAAGTAATTAAAAATTGTTCATTGTTGCTGCAAAAAGCAAAATTTGAAAACATCGAATGTGAAATACGGCATGATGAAAAAGTAATTAATGATTTTGAGAACAGTGAAATTCATTCAGATGGAGCTTGTGCAATTTAAAGAATTAGATGGAGATGAAATGACAGAAGATGGCAAAGAAACTTTCACATCTTCCTCGCAAGACAAAGATGAAAATGTAAGTAATGATGAGCTAATCTATCCAGTCCCACCTCTGAAACAAATGAGTCTTATGCTATAATTCGCCGACATTTTAAGGCTTGTTTAGGTGACTATAATCTACTTTATAGGGTAGGGTGGGGTAAAATGGGTCATGGGGTAAAATGGGTCACTTTATAAATTATGCTAAGTAAATATATTTAGATTAGAATTTTTTAAACCAATTTTTGTAACAATATTTTTCAAGTTTTCAATAACATTTTCCAATTTCAAAAAAGTTATGTTTATGAAAATGCAACACAAGAAGAACAGTTTACATTATAAAGATGATAGTGTGAAAAAAAACATGCTGAACTAACTTCAGAAAATCTATATTTTTTTATTAATAATAGTGCAAGCTTGAAGCATTTTTTCACAGAAGAAACTCTAGAGAACATCTCAAGCCAATCAGTTAAGAAAAATGTTAAATATATTCTTTTTTATTTAAATTTTTCTTGGGTGGGGTAAAATGGGTCATAGTTAGGCTTAGCTGATTCTTTTCAAATATAGATTAACTGCAATAAATTTTGTTAAATTTAGGCAATGTAAGGTGCTTCTTTTCTTTAATTTTGATGTTATATTTAATAATTTATTAAATTTAAACAATGTTTGTCATTTATTAGTATTTTTATTTAGTTTTCAGTTTCTACATTTAAACAATGAAATTTTCTTTAAATTCAGGTTGTAATTAAATAATTTTAGACTTACTATGCCTCCTGTTCTTTTTATTTTGTTTTTGAATAAAGATGCACTAGACCTAGGGTTATTAGATTTATTTTGTTCTCAACTTAGCCCAATTTTTTTTTATTTATTTACATAACATTTGTTATATGTATAATATTTTATTCTTATCAGCAAATCTGTCTTTTGTATCTCTAGTACATCCTTGTTTTGCCTTAAACACTCTTTCAAACATTATTGAAATCTAAGATGTTTTTATTAGAATTATAAAACATTATATACTTTTATGTTTTTCCTGAGAATGCTGATATTGATATAATAGAAAAAACTGACATTGTATATGTTTTAGAAGAACTATTTTGCAATAACCGTGAGCAGTACTTCTTTAAGATGTAAAACTATCATTATTTAGCTATATATGTAACAAGTGTATTCCTTATTTTAGTGTATCTCATAATAAATATATTCTTCAGGCATTATTTGCATTATTTTGCGTTCTGACTCATTTTTTACCCCACAGTGGGGTAAAATGGGTCAAAACATACACAGTTAAGTTTAACCAATTTATAATTTTTAAATTATTATTATAAGTACATGAAAATGTTCTGAAATAATCAAATGTAAAGATACAATTGTTAAAGAACTAAAAAAAAATATTTTATTAGTGCTACAGAAGATTAAATGTGAAAATAGCTAAAAAGTGACCCATTTTACCCCACCCTACCCTAAATAAAAAAAAGAATTGTAGAAATGTTCAGCATCCGTGAAAACATAATTAATTATCGGAGCTTTCTCCAGAGAGGAAATAAATATTATACGAGTGAGTGATAGTGAATATTCTACTTCTTTATAAGCTCTGGAATCTAATTAGGTAAGATTTACTTTATACTTTTATCTATTTTCTTTAAAATCGAGCAAAAAAAAAAGCTTTTAAATATATAAATCTTTGAATATGAGATTACATAAGTTTTCACTTCCGGGCGACATTGTACGGCGAAATCCGAAAACTAATTTCTCAAAAATTTCCCTCAAAAGTCCCTTATTCTACATACACTTCAATGCACAAAAGGAACATTATATTCACCTAAAGAAACACACATTTAAAAATTCTTACTGTATATTTACAATAAAACTTACCAATAATTGCTAATTTTTGCGAAGCGCTAATAGAAATTTGTTCAACATTCAAAATTGTGCAAAACATAAAAATCGTAAAATATGTGTTCACTTTTTTTTCACAAAAAACTGAAAATTCAGCAATAAAACTGAATTTCAATTGTTTATAAAATTTGTACATGTTATTTATTTCAAAAGTGAATAAAAAAATCCATTTTTAACTAAAAGATTTCTTACTAATGGCTTAAATTAATTTCTGCGAGGGTGCGAATATAGGCAATGAAAATAAAGTGTTATTTTTTTTAATTCCCATGAAAATACCTGTATCATTCTATATTTCATCTGAACAAGGCAAAATAATAATGAATTACACTTCAAATATGCCTATATGAACATTTTTACCATATGTTAGCAAATAATTTGCTCGACATTGCAAATTTTTACAAACATAAAATTTTGAAAGCGTTTGTTTACATTTTTTGAAAATATACTGAAAATCCATGAATAAAACTAAATTTTAGATCTTGAAAATACAGTTATGTACTATTTATTTCAAAATTAAGCATTTGAATTCATCTTTATCAAAAATATTTCTTACTAATGGTTAAAAATCAATATTTGCAAAACTACCGAATGTTGGCGATGAAAACCAAGCGTTATATTTCAGAAATTTCCAAAGAAATACCCATATTATTGCATATTTCATCTTAATAAGGTAAAACAATCATGATTCATACTTCAATTAAACCTAATTATGAATATTGTTAATATATTTTTGCAAGAAATCTGCTCAACATTCAAAATTATGCAAAACATAAATATCGTAAAATATCTGTTTACTTTTTTTCACAAAAAACTGAAAATTCATCAATAATACTGAATTTCAATAGTTTATACAACTTTTATATGTTAATTATTTCAAAAATAAGTAACAAAATCTATTTTTAACAAAAATAATTCTCACTAATGGCTCAAATTCATTTTTGCAATCTACCGAATACAGTCGAACCTTGTTAACGTGAACACGCTTAATGTGAATTACTTTTAACGTGAACTGTTTCCACAATCCCTGTCAACAGGAAGATTAGTTTTCGAATTACTTATAGTTATTAACCACTGACACCATGAATAGATCTGTTACCACCGTTGAGATTCACGTTAACAAGGTTCGACAATATTGGCGATGAAATCGAAGTGTCATTTTTTAAAATTTCCATGAAAATAACTTTATTGTTGCATATGTAATCTTAATGAGGCAAAACAATCATGATTCATACTTCAATTAAACCTAATTATGAATATTTTTAATATATTTTTGAAAGAAATCTGCTGAACATTCAAAATTATGCAAAACATAAATATCGTAAAATATCTGTTTACTTTTTTTCACAAAAAACTGAAAATTCATCAATAATACTGAATTTCAATAGTTTATACAACTTTTATATGTTAATTATTTCAAAAATAAGTAACAAAATCTATTTTTAACAAAAATAATTCTCTCTAATGGCTCAAATTCATTTTTGCAAGCTACCGAATACAGTCGAACCTCGTTAACGTGAACACGCTTAACGTGAATTACTTTTAACGTGAAATGTTTCCACAATCCCTGTCAACAGGAAGATTAGTTTTCGAATTGCTTATAGTATTAACCACTGACAACATGAACAGATCTGTTACCACCGTTGAGATTCACGTTAACAAGGTTCGACAATATTGGCGATGAAATCGAAGTGTCATTTTTTAAAATTTCCATGAAAATAACTTTATTGTTGCATATGTAATCTTAATGAGGCAAAACAATCATGATTCATACTTCAATTAAACCTAATTATGAATATTTTTAATATATTTTTTCAAGAAATCTGCTTAACATTCAAAATTATGCAAAACAAATATCGTAAAATATCTGTTTACTTTTTTTCACAAAAAACTGAAAATTCATCAATAATACTGAATTTCAATAGTTTGTACAACTTTTATATGTTAATTATTTTAAAAATAAGTAACAAAATCTATTTTTAACAAAAATAATTCTCACTAATGGCTCAAATTCATTTTTGCAAGCTACCGAATACAGTCGAACCTCGTTAACGTGAACATGCTTAATGTGAATTACTTTTAACGTGAACTTTTTCCACAATCCCTGGCAACAGGAAGATTAGTTTTCGAATTGCTTATAGTATTAACCACTGACAACATGAACAGATCTGTTACCACCATTGAGATTCACGTTACCAAGGTTCGACAATAATGGCGATGAAATCGAAGTGTCATTTTTTAAAATTTCCTTTAAAATTACTTTATTGTTGCATACGTAATCTTAATGAGGCAAAACAATCATGATTCATACTTCAATTAAACCTAATTATGAATATTTTTAATATATTTTTGAAAGAAATCTGCTGAACATTCAAAATTATGCAAAACAAATATCGTAAAATATCTGTTTACTTTTTTTTACAAAAAACTGAAAATTCATCAATAATACTGAATTTCAATAGTTTGTACAACTTTTATATGTTAATTATTTTAAAAATAAGTAACAAAATCTATTTTTAACAAAAATAATTCTCACTAATGGCTCAAATTCATTTTTGCAAGCTACCGAATACAGTCGGACCTCGTTAACGTGAACATGCTTAATGTGAATTACTTTTAACGTGAACTTTTTCCACAATCCCTGACAACAGGAAGATTAGTTTTCGAATTGCTTATAGTATTAACCACTGACAACATGAACAGATCTGTTACCACCATTGAGATTCACGTTACCAAGGTTCGACAATATTGGCGATGAAATCGAAGTGTCATTTTTTAAAATTTCCTTTAAAATTACTTTATTGTTGCATACGTAATCTTAATGAGGCAAAACAATCATGATTCATACTTCAATTAAACCTAATTATGAATATTTTTAATATATTTTTGAAAGAAATCTGCTGAACATTCAAAATTATGCAAAACATAAATATCGTAAAATATCTGTTTACTTTTTTTCACAAAAAACTGAAAATTCATCAATAATACTGAATTTCAATAGTTTATACAACTTTTATATGTTAATTATTTCAAAAATAAGTAACAAAATCTATTTTTAACAAAAATAATTCTCTCTAATGGCTCAAATTCATTTTTGCAAGCTACCGAATACAGTCGAACCTTGTTAACGTGAACACGCTTAATGTGAATTACTTTTAACGTGAACTGTTTCCACAATCCCTGTCAACAGGAAGATTAGTTTTCGAATTACTTATAGTTATTAACCACTGACACCATGAACAGATCTGTTACCACCGTTGAGATTCACGTTAACAAGGTTCGACAATATTGGCGATGAAATCGAAGTGTCATTTTTTAAAATTTCCATGAAAATAACTTTATTGTTGCATACGTAATCTTAATGAGGCAAAACAATCATGATTCATACTTCAATTAAACCTAATTATGAATATTTTTAATATATTTTTGAAAGAAATCTGCTGAACATTCAAAATTATGCAAAACATAAATATCGTAAAATATCTGTTTACTTTTTTTCACAAAAAACTGAAAATTCATCAATAATACTGAATTTCAATAGTTTATACAACTTTTATATGTTAATTATTTCAAAAATAAGTAACAAAATCTATTTTTAACAAAAATAATTCTCTCTAATGGCTCAAATTCATTTTTGCAAGCTACCGAATACAGTCGAACCTTGTTAACGTGAACACGCTTAATGTGAATTACTTTTAACGTGAACTGTTTCCACAATCCCTGTCAACAGGAAGATTAGTTTTCGAATTACTTATAGTTATTAACCACTGACACCATGAACAGATCTGTTACCACCGTTGAGATTCACGTTAACAAGGTTCGACAATATTGGCGATGAAATCGAAGTGTCATTTTTTAAAATTTCCATGAAAATAACTTTATTGTTGCATATGTAATCTTAATGAGGCAAAACAATCATGATTCATACTTCAATTAAACCTAATTATGAATATTTTTAATATATTTTTGAAAGAAATCTGCTGAACATTCAAAATTATGCAAAACATAAATATCGTAAAATATCTGTTTACTTTTTTTCACAAAAAACTGAAAATTCATCAATAATACTGAATTTCAATAGTTTATACAACTTTTATATGTTAATTATTTTAAAAATAAGTAACAAAATCTATTTTTAACAAAAATAATTCTCACTAATGGCTCAAATTCATTTTTGCAAGCTACCGAATACAGTCGAACCTCGTTAACGTGAACATGCTTAATGTGAATTACTTTTAACGTGAACTTTTTCCACAATCCCTGACAACAGGAAGATTAGTTTTCGAATTGCTTATAGTATTAACCACTGACAACATGAACAGATCTGTTACCACCATTGAGATTCACGTTACCAAGGTTCGACAATATTGGCGATGAAATCGAAGTGTCATTTTTTAAAATTTCCTTTAAAATTACTTTATTGTTGCATACGTAATCTTAATGAGGCAAAACAATCATGATTCATACTTCAATTAAACCTAATTATGAATATTTTTAATATATTTTTGAAAGAAATCTGCTGAACATTCAAAATTATGCAAAACATAAATATCGTAAAATATCTGTTTACTTTTTTTCACAAAAAACTGAAAATTCATCAATAATACTGAATTTTAATAGTTTATACAACTTTTATATGTTACTTATTTCAAAAATGAGTAACAAAATCTATTTTTTACTAAAAGATTTCTTACTAATTGTTCAAATCAATTTCTGGAATGGAGCGAATATACCCAAGTAGCACAGGAACGTTCTGTGAACGTCTAATAACGGTTTCAATAGTTCAAACACCGTGTTTTGTGTCAAAAGAACGTTCTAAAACACGTTCAGAAATAGTATTATTTAGAACGTTCTGAAAATGTTTGATTTGTACCATCTATAAAACGTACAATTCTAGTTTTATATAGAACGTTCAAGTGTGACACCGTCATAACACGTTCTGTAACAGTGTAATTATAACGAATATGACAAAATGACTTTTTAGTACTATTGGTTGGGAAACTAGGTTAACCTTTAAAATTTTTGACTTCAGCTTTTGATTTTTTTACACGTTTTGTGGCGTGAGGAATCCGGAAGTCAAAAGGTTGGTATGGTATCTGTTAATGTGTATCGGCACCTATTAGTGTGATAGCCCGTTAGTTCATGTACACGATATCTCAAGAACAAATGATTGCAGAGAGATCGGACCAGTTTTAAAATATCAATTATGATATTGATAAGAATCTTATTGAGAGATTTGCAACATTCTAATTTAAAAACTTCGTAAGTTATTCGAAATTTATAATTTTTAGCATGATAGAGAATAGAGCATTTTTTACATTTTCAGTTTAACGTTTTGTTAGCACGTCAGTAAAGAATGCTTCCCAATAATCAGTACGGGTGAGGTGAAAAAAAATTACAAAATTTTAAACTCATGGAAAAATTTTGTGGATTTTGTATTTCAGGAATCAATGTATGGAATTCGACCAAACTTGTTACAATATTAGATCTTGCCCTAAATTGGAGTTTATTTGAATTTCATTTGGGATATATCGCCCGATAGATTACGGTGCTATGCAATGAAACCCTCCATTTATGGGACGGCTATATCTCAGCTTCTATAGTGTACAAATGTATTAAACATGATATATTGGCATATATCATCATATCCTCTGCTAATACAATTTGGATGTATACATTGTCCAACAGGTGGCGTTGCTAATCTGCAATTTAATCATTTTAACGGAAAGGCAATATTTTAACTCTTGTGATTTAACAATAAATTTTGTGATACACTGAAGTTATAAGTGAAATCGATTTTATGTAAAGCTTTACTGGTCCATTTTGGATGCATATCGGCCAACAGGTGGCGTCGCTATGTTGCAATTTAATCTCATAACAGAAACGAAAAATCTCAACTTCTGTGATTTATAAATATTGTAAATTTGGTAAGTGAAATTAATATTACGTAAAACTCTACAGATTGCCTTTGGGTGCATATCGGACGACAGGTGGCACTGCCACGTTCCAATATTTTCCATTCACAGAAAGGCTATCTATCAGCTTCTGTAATATATATACTCACCAAACCTTCTGCGTGACATACATTTGATATATAATATTGATTCAATTTGGCTGTATAACGAGTAATAGTCAAACAGTTTTTTTTTATTATTATCATTCATAGGACATTGTTTTTTCCCCTAGAAATAAGTATGCATCATCCCTGGGGGATGGGGGAAGGGTGGATAAAAATTTTCACTATAATTATCTTTCAAAAGAATTCGATATCACCTTTAAAACGAATAATTGAAACATCGTTTTCTAATGATTTAAAACAAATTTACCGTTTTTTTTTTTTTTTTTTTTTTTTTTTTTTCCATTTGTAATAATAATAATAATAAACCCTTAGAATAATACATTTTCTAAGATCTTCTATACAGCATAAAAATTATTGTCTTCTGTCATGAAAATCTATGCATTCCCCAGACCCAAAGTTTAGATACAAAAAGCTAATCACGGATGTTATTGAATAAGTAATATAGTGCTTTACGCGAGTTTCAAAGAAAATCACGGGAAAACTCCGAAAACCTAAGTCGACGAGCGTGACCAGGAATCGAAGCCAACACTTCCCGTCTGTAAGATTCGAGTGTAGGACCTCGCGGTCAATACTCATCGGGAAGTTACAGAATGAGTTTTTTTCTTCTTTTCTTTAAGCATAATTTTAAACTTTTATTATATTTTATTTATGATTCTATTTAAGTTTAAATGTTACTGATAAATTATTAATATTGATAATGTTGTTAAATCGTTACTCTGTTTGATTGTTCTTATTTTATTTTATTTATTTTCACTGAATATTTTATTCCATACTAAAATATACACTAAAACAAAATATGCTTTTCCGTTTAATTCGAGATTTTAAAATGGAAAAATAAAGTGATCTCATAAGTTTTTCAAATACTTTATAAAAATTTAAATAATTGTTTAACTCAGCTCCATTTTTCCTTAAAATATTGACACTTTGTATTTCCTACAGCTATAAATGCTTAATAAATTTATGTTTCAAACGTTGAACTTTGAAACATGATTATTCCGGATGTAACAAGGGAAGAGCAGATGAAACTGACATCTGTGGATTGCATTTATTTAATTCTCGCTGACAGAGCAAATTCAAAGGTCTTGGGAATGTCGTGCCGTTATGTGAAGCGGTAATTTTAAAACGTGTAATGTAATCTGTTTTGTTCAGTTTTCGCGTTATAATGACTTGGATAAGCTTTAGAAAAGGTAAAAATGTAATATTTTTAACCTGTAATATTCTCCATTTTCTAGTTATTAAAGTCTTATTTTAATATCAATTAAACAATCATTTTCATATCTGCGTAAGTTCTTATGCCTATCATTTGATACTTGTAAGTAGCTTTGTATCGCAGAAAAAACTGCTCCTGTTACAGAAAACCGCTTAGAAATTATGGATTCATTTTATTAATTCAGTCTTCTGAGATGGAAATTGTTAAATTGACTATTTTTGGTTATTATGCTTCTGAATGAAGTAACATAAAGAATTTAAAAGATGAGAGCTAATTTTAAGTGAATGCCCTTCCAGACTGGTCATTATGTATTTTAAAATGCTAGTTGGAAGGGTGTTTTCTTGGAGAAATTCTTATGAAGAAAATGAGGAAGGTATGTAATTCTTTTTTTTTTCTTTTCTTTTTAAATTCTGAAGTATTTATTTAATGTTTATATGATAATATATATACAATCTAGGTTATGCAAATTGCATATTTTTAAAATAATATCCTAAGTTTCACCGACTTACAATTTTAAATATCTCTTTACTATTATTTATTAAATTAAATATATGAAATTGTTTAACTGCATAATAAAACAAAGATTCAATTCAATTTTATTCCACATCTTTATAAAAAAAGATATTCTGCTTAAAAAAAAGGACGATTTACTATATTATTTATTAATACTAATAATATTTACATTTATCAATTATTTAATATGCCATGATCGCATAATTACATCAAATGAGGTAAAAATTGCGTTGACTCAATTTAAAGAAATTTAAACATTTAAAAAATACCAATTACATTGCCATGTGGAATAAATTTAAATACCTGCAAACATCATTGTTGTAAATTGCTGCTGTAAACTAATAATATGTATGCACACATGCACTGAAATTTAAAAATATGAAGTATGTTAAATATTTTAGAAAAATATTATGATTAAATATATATATATATGTATTTAAGTATTTGGACATTTTAAAAATTTCCTCCTTCTAACTAATTTTTAATTTTTTGTTTCAATTTCTTATTATTATAAATTAACAATATATTCTAAACTCAATTATATATTATTTTAGCGGTGTATTGGTACATTCATTTTTGAAATTATTTTTTATGTTGAAATATTAAAACTTTCTATAAACTTCAGCATTCAAATATATTTATAAACTATCCATGGACTTACAAAGTAGTACCCAGAAATGTTTAGAATATACAGGGTGCAAAGTCGAGAGCAGGCCTTTATTTGGGCAACAATTGGTCTCAAACGTCCTCCAATAAGAAAATGTATTTTTTAAAAAAATGTAAGAATTCATTATATGACATGTTTAAATTTAAAAAATCAATTTACTAAAAATCACAAAAACTGATAATTTTTATACAATTTTCATGACACTAATAGTGTAAGTTGAGTTCTAACCTAAAAAATATAACACAAAAAGTTTCACTTTTGTGCACCCAAAATTGTCTCAGATAGTTAGTTTCAAAATTTAGGATTATTTCGCATTTTCTCGGGCTTTATTAAAAAGTCAATGAAAAATTCTTTAATAAACCCAGGGAAAATGCAAACAAAGTCCAATTAGGATTTTTAAACCGATCCCTTATTGAAGGCCGAAATATGTTAGAAAAACCAAACTTTAAATATCATGTTCCATTTTGGGAGAATAGAAATGAAACTGTTTGTTAGGATGAGTGTCAGTTTTCTAAATATGATTATAGGGATCTGGGACTATGTAAAAATTTAGTTTTTGCAATTTTGAAAAAATAGATATTTTAAATTTAAACATGTTATACCACAAATGCTCATATTCTTTAAAACATTTTGTAACTGAAACTATATATTTGCGACCAATAGTTGCGGAGATAAAGGTATTCTCGTCACAATGCTTTGCACCCTGTATTAAAAAAAACAAAACACGTATATATATATATATATATATATGTATGTATGTATAAATGAATTTTTAATCTTAGTTAAAGCCAAGCAACAGATATAAGATCCCTGAAACCACATAGGTCAATGAGAAGAAAATTACAACAAATTTAAATAACCTGGGGAGACTGATTGTGATTTATTGAAACATTTATATTTTATTTATTGATTTTTATTTTATTTAACTTCAGTCTAATCTTAAATTTATTCCTATATTGTTAGTTGCAATTTTAATAATTTTGCCGGTGCGTAAAAACCACATGAAACTCAAATCAAAAGATACAAACAAGCAACGAGGAAATAAAAAATTAAGACAGCATTTTAAACATTTTTTGTAGGAAAAGCTTAGAATGGTAGAAAAAAAAAAAAAAAAAAAAAAAAAAACTCGTCAAGGGTGACCCTTTTCGTCGTTGAGCACCAATATACGATTTCGTTCGTTAGCAGCTATAATAGCAAATTGCTAGCGGGCACCCTATCGAACAAGAAATTAATTGAAGTTAGAAATGAAGAATAAATTGGAATAAATTATTTACTTCAAGAAATCAGAGAATCAAACAGAAAACAACCATGAAAAACAAACATTAATCATAGGATGACGCATTCGGAATCACAAGGATTAAAACAAGCAAAATAAATCAAGAGTTTAGTTGTATATAGCAGATGAAGAATAATGATACAACACAGCAACAGGGATATAAATTACTTTTTTTTAAATTCAAATATTGTTTGAGAAATTTTAACATACTTACTATTCCTTTAATTTCAACGTATATGCATGAAAAATTCCATATTTTATGACTGTAATTCCCAAAAAGTGTCATAACGTGCCTATATCCCTTTAAAAAATTCCTTAAATTTTTGCATTTTTAAAAAATTTCTTTTTTCCCCTAATCTGAAGATAATGGCGTTATAGTATTAATTAAGAAACTTTGAATAAACACCATAAAATGCAAGAACTCGCAACTGCTACAAACAAAGCACGGCTGCTACAAACAAAGCGGCAACGCATTCCACACACTCAACGTTCTTGTTTGCAGCTCTCGTGCCTACAATGTTCGCCTGATGAAGGGTTGTGTCTTCTTTTGACCCGAAACAGTTGGTGCGAGTTCTCGCATTTTATGGTGTTTATTCAAAGTTTTGTAATTAATACTATAACTTCATTATCTACAGATTAGGAAAAAAAAAGAAATTTTTAAAAAATGCAAAAATTTAAGAAATTTTTTAAGGTATAAAGAGACGTTATGACACTTTTTGGGGAAAGCTGTCATAGAATATAGAATTTTTGATGCATATACGTTGAAATTAAAAGAATAGTAAGTATGTTAAAATTTCTCAAACATTATTTGAATTGAAAAAAAAAGTAATTCATATCCCTGTTCATGTGTTGTATCATTATTCGTCATCAGCTATGTAATTTTTACTTCTAAACGCTCGTACTGAGGGGATTTTTTTATAATGACGTCACATTTTTTTTTTTTTTTTTTTTTTTTTAACTACACTATTTTAGAACGTTTACAGTACGTTTTCTGGAACGTTCTGAAAATGTGTATAACGTTTTGAAAACGTTCTAAAAACGTTTAGAACGTTCTGAGACCGTATACATAGAACGTTCTCAGAACGCTTCTATAACACCGATGGTGATAGTTACACGTTCATTGAACGTTCTCTGAACCGTACTATTGTACGTCTTCAAGATGGACAGATAGACGTCTATAACACGTTCAAAGTGAACGTTCTTAGAACGTGTTTGCAGAACAATTTTTGAACGTTCAGAGAACGTTTCGGTGCTGCTTGGGTAGGCGATAAAAACGAAGTATTTTTTAATACTTCCATGAAAATCCCTTTTCTATTGCATATTTCATCTGAATATCATAGAGCATAATATCATAGATCATAATATCATAGATCATGAATATCATAGAGCATAAATTTTTCAATTTAAAAAATTCATAAATTATTTGGAATTTACAATTTACTTAAAATGGCAGAATAGGGTAAAATTGAGCATAAATGTCCATTTTGAGGATCATAAATATATCAGACAACTTCAAAAAACATTTATGATACTTGTTTGAACATAATTGACTACAAATATTCTAATAGGAAAATTTTGCAAGTTACTCATAATTTAAGATTTTATCAACATAGCAAAATGGGGGGGGGGGATATCCCATATAAATATGCATTTTGAGGATTGTTGAATTGGAAATTGTAGCATGAAAACAAAACTACAAAATTGATCCTAATAAAATAAATTAATAGATTAGAATAAGATAAATGTATCAAAGTGTACGGTGGATAGCCTATTAGGTGGGGATTTCATTCTGTCTCTGTGTCAAGTGTTTGGTCAGATTCATTTCTCTTAACATAATAATCATGTTAAGAGAATGTCCTGTACTAGAAATTTATGAGAACATATATATGATGGGGAACTGAGCAGAGTTCACTTATGCTAACTAGTTTTAATTATAAAAATAAGTTGCACTGCTTTATCCTTTTTTTTTTTTTTTTTTAAGTATTTTAATAGTTGAAACGGTTATAGAAGAAAATTTTATTTTATTAGATTTATAATTATGTTGGTACTAAAATTAAAATAAAATTATTAGTTTTAAAACTAAGCAATTTAATTAGTTAAATATTGATTCTGGACAACATTTATGTCCACTGTTAAACAAAAATATCATTCGGTTTTACAGGAAAAGGAAAATTGAACCAATTATAGAAGATAAACTTGCTTTTATTATATTTATAACTGTAGTTACTTTTTATGTTTAATACTATTTTATAGAAAATAAAAGAGTTTTCTTTAAAGGTAAGGTGTTTTTCTATACTTTATAGATGGGATTTGTAAATTATAAATAATTTTTAACAAAAACCCGCTTATTCGCAAAAACCCAGTGGGTTTTTGTTGGTGGGCCCGTCCAGAAAAACCCGCCCGGGTTTTTCTGGGCTGGGTCCACTTTGCCAACCCTGCCATCAGCTATATAAAGATATCGTGATTTACGAAAATCAGCTTTTAAAGTATTGCAACCTTTATCAATTAGGCTAAACTAGCAAAGCCCCAGTTCGGGAACGAACCAAATTCCTAATGCGGGAAAAATTTCAAAATCAAACTTGAAATGCACATAACTCATCCTGATGCAGCCTACGTGCTTATAGATCAAAGTTTCTTAATGAAACCATTTTTTAATTCATGAAATCAATGAAGGTCAACGAAGGTTTCTCTCGCTTTGCTGGTCACTATATTTAAAGGAAACTCTTTTCTATACCGCTTTACAAACAAAAATAAAATTTAAAGAAATCATGAAATTGTTTTAAAGCCAGTTTTGGTTCCCTGCTGCCTTCGGCAGCGGTCCACTCCTTTGCAGACTCTCGGGTGTCTGTCCATATTGCCTGTGACAATAGCTTACCAGTCGGCTTCCATTTGGGTGCTTATCAGATGAAAGTTTCAAAACAGACAGCATCGAAAAAATTTTTATCAAAACAAATACATACATATATATATATATATATTAATTTTGCAAAAAATACCACCTTTCTTAACAGTAACTTTTTTTTCTTTAATTAAAATATTCAAAACTATTATATACTACAATATTCAAAACTTATCAATATGCATTAGTCGATTTAATGTGGTAAGTCAAAACAAAAATTTAACAAACCCTATATTTTAGGAAGTGCATCAGCCAAGATGTACTATGCCTAATGGTCCAGACCTTTTTTTTTAATCGGGCCCTTAACACAGAGCTTTTGTTCATTCACTAGTATATTGTGTATTTAAAAATAAGACTGCCATTCAGAATCGAAAAAGAAGAATTTATTATGTTCCAATAGAATTTCAATAATTTTGACTTTCTCGTGTGCTGTGCTTGTTGTGGCCTAAATCAAATTAATAAGTTTTTGTTAACTGTTTTATTTATGTAACTCTATTTCATGTACAATCTCATCACTACTAATAGAGTGAAGTTACTTTATGTTTTAGGCTGAAAAATTCATTTTACATATCTATACTAATATTTATAAATGCGAAAGATTGGATATGTATGTTTGTTACTCAATCATGTCACAACGGCTAAATGAATCTGTATAAAATCTGGTACAGAGATTGATAATAGTCTGGAATAGGACATAGGCTACTATTTATGCCAGAAATTTGATTAGATCTTTTAAAATTAATTAAAATATGAAAATAATAAACTGGTAATTGCCTTAATATAAGCCGTTTAAATTTTTAATTGTTGCCAAAAAAGTTTATGAGGCATTTTTATTTAATTATTTTTCCAACATAAAATGAAATATGCTTTCACACGGGAAAAAAAAAAAAAAAAAAAAAAAAAAACTAAATGTTAAATTGAAAATGAGAAAATGACATCTTTATAACTTTAAAATAAAATAGTAATAATACAAATCTAACATGTTTCTTCTGAATTTTATTTCACAGCACTTTTTTATATACCTCAACTTTAATTTTTTTTTAGCACAGATGAATCACGCTTGGCATAAAAGCTAATTCAGCATTATATTAAAGGTATTTATTGATAATTCTGGAGAATTTTTTAAATTTTGATGCTGAAGTAGATCGGCCATATTTCGCCAAGGACAACCACTTAAAGCCAAGTAGCGCATAAAAATATAACTAGATTATAAAATATTAAAAAAGAAAGAAAGAAAAGATAGAAAGAAATAGGAAAAATAATCGCATAAATTATAATTTGGTCTAAAACGGCGACAAAATTTCAAAAGTCGCCAAGGGGAGCTCAGGGATGGAACACGGGCGCAGAATTCATACCGGAATTTGTCTAAGAAATTTCTCTACCTATAATATCGTTGATTTAAGAAGTAGAAAATTTTCTTACATTGATAGTGGTATGAATTCTGCGCCCGTGTTCCATCCCTGGGAGCTATATTAAGGCTGTACCATGATCAGGTTTACATATTAATTAATTTATTTATTTTTCTATATACCAACTACTATTAACTAAGCATGAAGTATATATAACCAAAAAATAAAATAATAATAATAATTATCTCATGCCATAGACGTAGCCGATCATACCATATTGTAATATTATATTTGGCTTGAAATTGCTGTCATTTTATGATTGATCGATTAATTCAAATAAATATAGGAAATAACTTGAAAGCAAATATTATATACATCACGTATAATGTTGTTCATATGTAACTGGGATTCAAATATAAAAGGGCTACTTCAAATTTATCGAAACTGTCATATATGATAAGCACCCAAATGAAAGCTCACGGGTAAGCCATTGTCGCAGGCAATAGAGACAGGCACTGGAGACTGCGAGGACAAACAAATCGCTGCCGAAGGTGCTGGGAACCCAAAGTGAGCTTTTGAGCGATTTCAGTATTTTTTTCTTTTTTCATAGCTATATAGAAAAGAGTTTTCTTTAAATATAGTGACCAGCGAAAACGGGCAAAGCCTGCTAATTTGTTATGTATTTTTTAAACATTTCCACAAAAACACTTATGAAGCATCTTCTCAAACTGATTGGGTGAAACCCGGAGCAGATCATCCCTGCCGCCCCCACCTAGCTACCCCACTGACACCACATTTTTATTCTTACATTATTTTAGAACTTAATTCTAAAAACAGGGGTCGATCCAGGTAAAATTTGGGTCCCTTTTGCGGCCCCTTCACAAAATTCCACATAGTAAAAAGGGACCCTTCACAAAATTCAAATTCATAAAAAGGGACCCTTCACAAAATTCAAATCCATAAAAAGGGACCCTTCACAAAATTCAAATCCATAAAAAGGAACCATTCACAAGATTTTGTTTTATAAAAATGATCCTTTTATTAAATGTTTTCATATTTTCAGTATTAATTTTAATAAATGCCTTAATTTGGCTCAATGAAACTCTATTAACTTGATATTAAACATTACATAAAGTGATTGTAAAAACTGAAGATTTTACACAATATTTTACTTTTTCACAAAAATATTTTATATTTCACAAAAATAAATAAAAATTTCACAAAAATAATTTGTTTTTCACAAAAAAGGGACCCAAAAATTAAAACCTGGATCGACCCCTGAAAAATGAAAACTGTGGGCCCTGACAAATTATAATCCTATGCAATGACACAATCTATGTTTGGAATGTTTATCGCTTCTTGTCGTATGAGATTAAAATTACCCTACTACAAGGAACTCAGTGACAGAAAATTTTGTAGATGTCTGCAACAGGTTTTTAAAACTTCATAATCTGTCTGTGATATTTGCATGTAGTCAGGGGTGAAAATGGCTTACACTCAAAAAGCCTGAAAGATGATAGCAGCAATCTGGGGGGGGGGGGAGGGGGGGGGGCATTAACAACAGTGGTGATCTCGTGCAACAATACAATACATAATACAATTTTACTACAGAACAATTTAGTATACACAACTGTTAAATAATAAGATTAACCCATTCAATTAAATATTTTATAGCAATGTTTGACACAACACAATAAAAATAATTATAAATAATAAAAGTATTAGTTTTAGTTTTGATACAGAAATTTTTATAAGTGAATTTTGAAGTGGAGGAGAAGTTTTGGAGCAGTTTTTAATGAAATTAGCACTTTTCTACATTCCCGTAGAATCTCAGTAACAGGTAACAGGATACAGGTAACAAGTATAACGCTGCCTATAAAGGGAGATCTAGGCTCCTAGGTAAAGGTAGAAATTAAGAAATTTGGTTGGTGGCCAGTGGCCACTAGCCTTCATTTTTTTAGTGGCCACTAGCCATTTGCTGATAAAAGTTAAAGTAAAATAAAATTTTCTTTTCTTTAATTTTTTTGATGTTCAGTCTCGACAAATCATTAAGAAAATAATTAAGGTAGTCAACTTTTTGAAACTCATCCACAATAATACATTTCTGATAAATTTTAATAAATGAAATAGGAATAGATTTACATAATTTATACTATGAATGTAAGAAAATACTATTCAATACAAAATTCATATGTTTAAAATGCTCTTTTGGTTATATTATTTTATAACAGAAAAATTCTGATTTTTTGCCCCTTCACTATCCTGAATGGTGTCGATTTTCTACTTAAAAAAAAAAAAAAATCTTTGATTCATGAAAATATATTAGTATATGTAAATAAAAAAAAATATTTTTTTAATAATACTTTTTTATTTTGCAAGTTTCTTTTTCCTTTTTTTTTTTTTCTTGTTACAAATGAATTATAAATTAATTTTTCTTTAATAATAATGAATTTTTAATAATTTGCAATTATAATCCCCCTCTCTAACTGAATTTAGAGAGTGTGGCTGTAGTCGAGATTTCACAATGTAATTGTAGCTGTCACTTTTTAAAAAGTTAATCTTGACATATTTTAAAATTAGCAGCACTAATTCATCTTAAGGATAAACAAGATCTTAAGCTCAATCATTAAATGATAATTCAATAGAAAAAAAAAAAAGAAATCAATTTTAAGATATTATCAAATTTGTAATTTAATGGTCTGTAGTATGAAGTACATCAGTGTAACTCAGATTAGGCATAACAAATTACATATAATTGAAAAATAAAATAGTAAAAGAACAGAAAATATTTTACAATACATAAAATTGTATAATCAAAGTGCACAAAAAATTAAAAAAAATTATTAACCTGTAAAACTAATAAAATATGAAATTAATTAATAATTAATGCAAAAAGTAGGACTTGTGCATGAAAAAGAAAATTGCATAATTTATTCTTTCTTAATATTAATTATATCTATTTTATTCTATTTCTTTATATTATTAAGATTCAATTATTAAATCCATGTTTTTAAATACAGTTGTTTTTAACTGTGGCAATCTTCTTATCCTAAAATGCGAATTCAACAAAAACAAGCCAGGTGCACATTTTTGTTGAATAAAAGGGTTGAAATTTTCTTTCCCTTTTGTAAAAAAAAAAAAAAAAAAAAAAAGAGGCTTTAAATGTGCGTTCTAACTTTCTTTTGAAGGACTTTTTTACTTTTTTTGGATGAATGTGAATTAATTTTGGACATTCGGAGACGGGGCTATTGAAGTGAAAATGCGTCGAATGACGTTTTTAATTTTTCTGCGAACGTAATACAATCGGAGTTTCAGCCGATTGATTATCTCACGAGCTTCCTTTTCGTCTCTTTCTCCCGAAAGTCGAAACTCTCATTTTGACATTTTTTTTAAATCAAAATCTAATACTTTTATAGAAAAATGGAAAAAAGTCGTACATTTTTTTAGTATATGAATAAGACTACCTGCCAATTTCCAGTGTTTACTGTTAAAATTGACTTCTGAAAATGTCTGTAAGTGGCGATGTTAGATTTGAGAAAGCCTGAATTCGAGGCGCACGGCGCGTTTACTGCGAAAACGCCGCCGCACGATCCAAGTTTGCATTGGAATGGGGTATTCTATAAAGAATGGGTAGAAGAATTTTAAGTGTTTACTATTAAAATTGACTTCTGAAATATGTTTGCAAGTGGCGAGGTTAGATTTTAGAACAGCATGAATTCTTTGCGCGGCACGTTTATCGCGGAAAAGCCGCCGCGCGATCCAAGTTTGCCTTGGAATGGGGTATATTTTATAAAGAATGGGTAGAAGAGAAGTGGCCACTGCAGTGGCGACCAAAGGCAATTTCTTTAGTTGCCACTTTTAAAAATCTAGTCGCCATGTGGCGAGTGGCGACCGCTAATTTCTAGCTTTACTCCTAGGTCGCCCTTGTTAAGCACTGTTTTGTGTGTTCCTACCAAGGCACCTATAGGGGGCTCTAGAGTTCCTAACAGAGAGCATCCAGGGTTGGCAGGTTTTTGACACGTGACAGTTTTTGACGGTTTAAACCATGGTTAAAACCGTCATGTCAAAAACCACCTTGTCAAAAATGTCAAAAACCTATATTTATAATTTAATTGTCGTATGAAAAATTAGCTTAATAAAATATAGTTCATAAGGATTTTTTGAAAAGTAAATAGAATGATGTTCTTTGAAAAACACATCGTTACAACATTTTGATTAATATAAAAAACGAAACTTTAGGCTTTTAAAATTTTACTATGAATTATTTCTATGTTCATTCAAAATATGCTGTGATACTTTTATATATTATTATGATATTTATTTATAACTAGCCGCCTTCGGCGACCAGCTGGTTCGCGATCCCTGAAAAATCCGACTTTACGAAACTCCCGCTCGGTGGCGCCTGCGGCGCCTTTTTCCCGTATCAGGTCTAATAACAGCTTATTGGTATATCGTGAAAATAGCTTATCTAAATCGCAGTAAACTCCCGTGCGGTAGCGCCTTCGGCGCTGATATTTCAAATTTCTAACTTTAGCTAAGTCCCGCTCGGTGGCGCCTTATCCCCGTTTTAGAACTTACAACACCTTCCTCGCTCATTGGAATTTGAAATATTGAAATTTTAAAATATAGCAGCGCCATCTGGCGGTAGAAATTTCTGTAATATATTGTTCAATTCCAAATCAACAAAGCTTTCAAATGATGTATTTATTACTTATGAAATTATTTTAATTAGTAGCTGAGATACAAAAGAAAACCTAAAAAGGAAACCTTAAAACGTGTAAATCGAGTAAAATCTCGAATAATACTTTCGATAATATAAAAGAACTTTAAAATATCTTTCGAATAATGTATTAAAAATTATATAATCATAATTAGAATTTGAAATATTGAAATTTTAAAATATTTCAGCACCAGCTGGGATAAAAAAGAAAACCAAATACCTTGCCTTAAAATCTTAATATGCCATCCAATTTCAAACGCTGCAACTTTTTTTTTTTTTTTTTTTTGCCTTTTTTCCCTGTCCCTCAAGCCCTCCCTAATAATCGTACTCTTTCAAAAATATTCACAATCGAATTATCGGGCATTAAAACTACATACTACGAAATTTCGACTACTGCAAATACTGCAAAAAAATAAAAATTTTTTCCAATAAATATGTCATTTTTTTAATTATTCATATATTTTCATGAAAATTGAACAGTAGCTTTATAATATGCTGTCTAGGCCGAATATTAATTCAAATGTAACGTGAATGAAAATTTGAAAAAAATTGAAAATTGCAATTTTTCCCCCCAGTATAAAACACATGATATCTTAATTGATTACAACCATTTCCGTTTTCATCACAGACATCACAGACAGTTGTCTCGTATGTGTTTTGTTTCCGATCGAGACCGCTTAGAAAATCGTCTGCCTGTTGCCAACTAAATTTCATAGTTTAGTTAATTTTAAAAAATCTAATTGACGTATCGATAAGCCGCTTGCACTCTTAGATTCGGAAAAAATTCCCCTTTCATTTGGTACCAAATTCGTAATGATCGGACTAATATTTCTAATTTATTTTCCATTTTTTCTGCTTTGAACTCCGTTAAAATATCTACTTTTATGCAATCTCGGTGAATTCTGAGTCATTGAGATCGCTTTTTGATTAAGACATAGGTCTACATTTTAATTAATATCTCCGCAACTAATTAAAATTTTTAAATTCTGTTTTGACTATCCCCTCGGGCAGGCTTCTAAGCACCCGTATGTCAAATTTTGTAGTTCTGCGTTCAGTAGGGGCTGAACGTATAGATGCTCAGACAGACAGACAGACAGACAGACAGACATCTTCCTTTATTATTATATAGACTATGCTTGATATAGCACATGTTAAACTTAGTTATGCGATACTTTAAAAATATAGTTGTTTTCAATAAGATATTATTTATCAGTATGTTTTAAAAGGTAAACATAATACATATTAATGTTTTTGGAGAAACATTATCATAACATTTTGATTAATATAAAAACAAAACTTTAGGCTTCTAAAAATTTATGATTCATATATCATTGATAGATCATTTTGATTGACAAATCATTTTATTTGCAATACAACATTGTATAGTTCAATTTTTTTAGTATTGTGCTTTTAGTATTATGTATTTAACCAGTAAAATAAAAATGCATAGCCTAATATTTTGTATTTAAAATTTAAATATTTTATAGAAAAATATAACTTTTTTTTTTTCTTAATGACTGCTGATATTGCAAGTTTTTAAGAAAAAGTAATAATTCTGAATGTTAGAAAAGTTTGAATTGTGTCTGAAATTCATATAATTACCGTGAAACACGAGAAATATGAATGCTTTCTGGACATGTATAAATTGTAATAAATGTAATATTTACTCGTACAGATTTTTTAAAAAGTTTAGTCTAAGCTGTAGGGCCCACCAGCAGCCAAGTGGTACTATGCTCAAAGCTGGTAAACGTGAGGTGTAGGGTTTGATCCCAGGGCGCACTCGTTGGCCTAGCCATTCAGAGTTTTTCATGTTTTTCTCCGAAACTTGTACAAATACGGACTAGGACCCTGTAGACAGACCCACACGGAGGGCAATACCCCTTAGGCCTAAGATACTACAGTAGTCAATCAGCCTTACTCCCAAAACACTGAACACCAATAATCCAAGCTATAAACAGGTACAAATATTTATACAGTCAATAATAATAATAAACAGATAAAAATTCATTAATAAATGATAAGTATAATAAATGTAGATTATAAATATAAATATTTTCAAATTCATATTAATTTACTGCCCACATATATTATGTTTAACTTAAAGAAAAAAAAAAAAAAATCCAGTATTCCTGTGTTTTCATGTCTTATGTGAAAGTTCATAAGTAACTTCGGGATTTTAGAATTTCATAAATATTAATATAAATAAACAAAACATCCAAAATATAACTGTATGCATACTTTGTATATATTTCTTAGATTATAAACCAGTATATTTACCTAATTTTTTATAAATTATCTACAAATTGTTTTCAGATTTCTTAATTTATAAACAGCATAATATATTTAGGTATTCACTTGTATATGGCAAATATTACTAAATCCTATTTCTAACCAGATTTTAGCTCATTTATAGATGTTGAATTTTGACAATACAGGTTTTTGACGGTATAGAGGTTTATGACAGGTTTTTGACGGTTTAAACCATGTTTAAACCTTTGTCATGTCAAAAACCACTTTTTGACGGCAAAAACCCAACCCTGAGAGCATCTAACACGTCATATATCGGTAATGCATTGTCGTGGGCGAAAAATGTCCGTAAATTGCAGACAATTTTTTATGACTGCAGACAAAAACAGTCTGAAAGTTGTGGACAATTTTTGATTATTAGTACAGACAAAGAGTGTCCGAAAGTTGCAGACTAATTTTTTTATTAGTGCAGACAAAAACTGTCTGCAAGCCGTTTTTCTGCGTCCACGACTATGTCGCCGTGTCACGGGGTTTCTGCCACTGGGACAAGAAAGATATTTTAAAATAACATTTGTCAAATAGTGTATTTTTAAATTGTTTTTAAATTTTTTGAATATTTTTCTCAGATAAATTAAACACAAAAAATTGAAAGAATAAGCTATAACTTGCAAAAGTAAATGCTAAGAATTGGGCGAGTACAGGGTTAGAAATAAGCGGTCGTCAGTCGCATTTTGCGACCAGTTTTTTCATTTTGACGCCTAGAATTCCAATCATAGGTGCCATATTTGACGCCTGGATTTTTTCCTCATCATACCTAATAATTTTCCAAATCCCATCAGACTATAAACAAGTCTGTTTCAGTCAATTGAACCTAATAAAAAATGATTTAAGAAATCATATCTCTATGAAAGTAGTTGACGATTTGTTAATGATTAAATTAAACAGCCCTAAATTGGAAGAAAATGCTATTAAATTGTGGTGGAATGATGTATCTTCTGGGTGTAGAATGAATTTGCGATTTTAAATATGTTTAATATTGTCAAGGTAATTACATTCATTACATAAATATGTTTTATATAATCTTGCATGTATTATTTACAAGTTGATGCTTTATTATTATTATTTTTTTTAATATACAAATTTAATTATAGATGGCACCTAGATTTTTCATTTTGACCCCCAAAAAATTTAATCCAGGCATCATTTTGACGCCTAGTTTCAAAATTCTTATTTCTAACACTGGGCGAGTATTTAAATTCAGATTACAGTCTACACCATAGATTAATTCAGATATTTTAAAATGGTACCCCTTTCGTAAATTTATAAAATAATTTGTGAAAAATCAAGTAAGTTTGTGAAAATTGATTACGCTTCCCCAAACAATTAACCAAAATTCACAAAGCAGTTTATTTAATTTTAAAATACATTTAAAGGCATCAAAACATAGCATTGGAAAGGGTTGACAGAAGCTAAAGTTTAAAGAGGGCCACTGGATATTGTGCGCTGCCAAATTAGTCAAGAGTCAGGTCTAAGACCTTTTTTAATATATTTAATAAAATTTTGTTTTATAAAAAATAATTATCCTTTCACAAAATTTTTTACACATTTTTGAAAAGCAGTTTAAAACATTGCCTGTACTAGTTTCTACCAAATATTATTATATAGAGTAAATGCTAAGCTAAACAGCTTTACAATGTTTTTTTTTTCCTATAAATATATATTTTTTAAACTGTTCTAATAAATTACTGTTCCTGCTATCTTGTGTTTTGAACACTTTCAAGTTTCATTGTTTTAATTTATTGTGATATGTAAGTTTCTAGAATTTGTCCGTTTAAGAAATGTGCGTTTTTGGGAGAAGACTATATTTTAAAAAATACTGTTTGGTAGAAAAATTAAAACGATAATAATAAAACAGAAAATTTATTTATTTATTGTTAAAAACATACAGAATCAAATTTAAAACATTACTGTCATTACTACCATTAGATACAAGCACTAGAAAAATATGTTCGTAGAAATTAGTTTAATTTACAGTCGAACTCGAAACAGTGAATCGCAGTGTAGAAATAGTACATGGCAAAAGTAAGTTTTAACAATAAGTGCACTCTGAATTTAAAATGAAAACATTTTAAAATGTAACAAACATTTTATTCATGAACTTACCTTGATAATTAAAATGTTACCTATATGCAAGACCACGTTCTGCTTATCACGCGAGGCGGCATCCATCTTTAAATTTCTCCATGATCTTGTAAACAAACAGCGTTCGTTGCCATATCTGTTTTTCAAAATACTGCAATCTGCTAAACAAAAAATAGATATATTCTTTCAAGTTGAGATTGAGTAGATTTTACTTCGTAAGTAAATTAAATAGAAGATAGCTTGATAAACCAATTAATATTTGTATGAGGATATATTAAAAAATGTTTAACCAATATTAATAAAAAATCATATTACTTTCTTCTATATGTAATATAGAGAAAGTATTGGATTCTCGAAAATTTTCGACTTCCGTTTTTTGATGGATTTACACGTTTTGGGATTTCCAGAACACGAATTAATAGTTTTTAGAAAATGTCTGTCTGTCTGTATCATTTTTTTGTGGACGCTGTATCTCACGAACCAATTAATGAAATTTAACCAAACTTGGTATTTAGTTGCACCCTGACATGAACTGGCGCTGATTAGATTTGGGGATCAATAGCTCAACAGGTGGCGCTGTGATCGCATTTTATGCAAACTTTTAACATGGCAGTATAGGACAAAATTTCGTATAAATGTGCATAATGAGAGTTATTTTAAACTTGTGATTGTAAAATTAATATAAATTATTGATAATAGTAGTAGTTAACTAGGAAAAAAATTTTGTGCAGGTGGGGGCATTGGTCCCCCCCTGGGGGGGAAGTACCCTCCGGGGGAGTAAGTTTTCAAGATTGGTATCTTTCGAAAGGTCTTGTTGATAATAGTAGTAGTTAACTAAGAAAAAAATTTTGTGCATGTGGGGACATCGGTTCGCACCCCCCTGGAGGGGGGAAGTACCCCCTGGGGGGTAGAGTTTCAAGATGGGTGTCGTTCGAAAGGTCTCGTCAATACCTTTAAAACGAATGGTTGAACCATAAATCTGTGATAATTTAAAACAAAGTTATCGATTTTTCTTTACTTTTAACAAAAAAAAAAAAAAAACTTCGAAAAAAAATCGTATATATACTTAAATTTTTTTAAAACGAAATATAATCAAACTTGGTATTTAGTTGGTCCCCGACATAAACTGGTGCTGATTGCATTTGGGGATCAATAGCTCAACAGGTAGCGCTGTGATCGCATTTTTTCCAAATTTTTTAACATGGCAGTAGGACAAAATTTCGTATAAATTAAAAGATGAGAGTTATTACTTTCTTCTATATGTAATATAGAGAAAGTATTGGTTTCGCGAAAATTTTCGACCTCCGTTCTTTGATGGATTTACATGTTTTGGGATGTCCAGAACACGAATTAATAGTTTTTAGAAAATGTCTGTCTGTCGCTGTCTGTATCATTTTTTTGTGGACGCTGTATCTCACGAACCAATGAATGAAATTTAAGCAAACTTCGTATTTAGTTGCACCCTGACTTGAACTGGTGCTGATTAGATTTGGGGATCAATAGCTCAACAGGTGGCGCTGTGATCGCATTTTATGAAAATTTTTAACATGTCAGCATAGGACAAAATTTCGTATAAATGGGCATAATAAGAGTTGTTTTAAACTTGTGATTGTAAAATTAATATGAATTATTGATAATAGTACTATGTAACTAGGTAAAAAATTTTCTGCATGGGGGGCAATACCCCCCCCCCAGGGGGAGGTAAATTTTCACAATGGGTATCTTTCGAAAGATCAGGTTGATAATAGTAGTAGTTAACTAGGAAAAAAATTTTGTGCATGTGGGGGCATCGGTTCCCCCCCCCCACCGGGTGGGGAAGTTCCCACCCAGGGGGGCAAAGTTTTAAGATGGGTATATTTCGAAAGGTTTCGTCAATACCTTTAAAACGAATGGTTGAACCATAAATCTGTGATAATTTAAAACAAAGTTATCGATTTTTCTTTACTTTTAACAAAAAAAAAAAAACTTCGAAAAAAAATCGTATATAATACTTAAATTTTTTTAAAACGAAATATAATCAAACTTGGTATTTAGTTGGTCCCCGACATAAACTGCTGCTGATTATGTTTGGGGATCAATAGCTCAACAGGTGGCGCTGTGATAGCATTTTATCTAAATTTTTAACATGGCAGCATAGGACAAAAATTCGTATAAATGTGCATAATAAGAGTTGTTTTAAACTTGTGATTGTAAAATTAATATGAATTATTGATAATAGTACTATGTAACTAGGTAAAAAATTTTCTGCATGGGGGGGCAATACCCCCCCCCCCCCCAGGGGGAGGTAAATTTTCACAATGGGTATCTTTCGAAAGATCAGGTTGATAATAGTAGTAGTTAACTAGGAAAAAAATTTTGTGCATGTGGGGGCATCGGTTCCCCCCCCCCACCGGGTGGGGAAGTTCCCACCCAGGGGGGCAAAGTTTTAAGATGGGTATATTTCGAAAGGTTTCGTCAATACCTTTAAAACGAATGGTTGAACCATAAATCTGTGATAATTTAAAACAAAGTTATCGATTTTTCTTTACTTTTAACAAAAAAAAAAAAAACTTCGAAAAAAAATCGTATATAATACTTAAATTTTTTTAAAACGAAATATAATCAAACTTGGTATTTAGTTGGTCCCCGACATAAACTGGTGCTGATTGCATTTGGGGATCAATAGCTCAACAGGTGGCGCTGTGATCGCATTTTTTCCAAATTTTTTTAACATGGCAGTAGGACAAAATTTCGTATAAATTAAAAGATGAGAGTTATTACTTTCTTCTATATGTAATATAGAGAAAGTATTGGTTTCGCGAAAATTTTCGACCTCCGTTCTTTGATGGATTTACATGTTTTGGGATGTCCAGAACACGAATTAATAGTTAATAGTTTTTAGAAAATGTCTGTCTGTCGCTGTCTGTATCATTTTTTTGTGGACGCTGTATCTCACGAACCAATGAATGAAATTTAAGCAAACTTCGTATTTAGTTGCACCCTGACTTGAACTGGTGCTGATTAGATTTGGGGATCAATAGCTCAACAGGTGGCGCTGTGATCGCATTTTATGAAAATTTTTAACATGTCAGCATAGGACAAAATTTCGTATAAATGGGCATAATGAGAGTTATTTTAAACTTGTGATTGTAAAATTTGTATGAATTATTGATAATAGTAGTAGGTAACTAGGAAAAAAAATTTGTGCATGTGGGGGCATCGGTTCCCCCCCCCCCCCCGGGGAAGTACATTTTCAAGATGGGTATCTTTCGAAATGTCTCGTTGATAATAGCAATAGTTAACTGGGAAAAAAATTTTGTGCATGTGGGGACATCGGTTCCCCCCACTGGGGGGGAAGTACCTCCCGGGGGGGCAAAGTTTCAAGATGGGTGTCTTTCGAAAGATCTCGTCAATACCTTTAAAACGAATGGTTGAACCATAAATCTGTGATAATTTAAAACAAAGTTATCGATTTTTCTTACTTTTAACAAAAAAAAACTTAGAAAAAAAATCGCAATTTTTTTTTTTTTTTAAACGAAATTTAACCAAACTTGGTATTTAGTTGGTCCCCGACATAAACTGCTGCTGATTATGTTTGGGGATCAATAGCTCAACAGGTGGCGCTGTGATAGCATTTTATCTAAATTTTTAACATGGCAGCATAGGACAAAAATTCGTATAAATGTGCATAATAAGAGTTGTTTTAAACTTGTGATTGTAAAATTAATATGAATTATTGATAATAGTACTATGTAACTAGGTAAAAAATTTTCTGCATGGGGGGGCAATACCCCCCCCCCCCCCCCAGGGGGAGGTAAATTTTCACAATGGGTATCTTTCGAAAGATCAGGTTGATAATAGTAGTAGTTAACTAGGAAAAAAATTTTGTGCATGTGGGGGCATCGGTTCCCCCCCCCACCGGGTGGGGAAGTTCCCACCCAGGGGGGCAAAGTTTTAAGATGGGTATCTTTCGAAAGGTTTCGTCAAAACGAATGGTTGAACCATAAATCTGTGATAATTTAAACCAAAGTTATCGATTTTTTTTACTTTTAACAAAACAAAACTTAGAAAAAATATCGCAATTTTTATTTTTTATTTTTTTAACGAAATTTAACCAAACTTGGTATTTAGTTTGTCCCCGACATTAACTGGTGCTGATTATGTTTAGGGATCAATAGCTCAACAGGTGGCGCTGTGATAGCATTTATCTAAATTTTTAACATGGCAGCATAGGACAAAAATTCGTATAAATGTGCATAATAAGAGTTGTTTTAAACTTGTGATTGTAAAATTAATATGAATTATTGATAATAGTAGTATGTAACTAGGAAAAAAATTTTCTGCATGGGGGGCATCGGTTCCCCCCCTGGGGGGGAAGTACCCCCCGGGGGGGATAAATTTTCAAGATGGTTATCTTTCGAAAGGTCTCGTCAATACCTTTAAAACGAATGGTTGAACTATAAATCTGTGATAATTTAAAACAAAGTTATCGATTTTTTTTACTTTTAACAACAACAAAAAAAAAAAACTTAGAAAAAAAATCGTACTTTTTTTTTTTTTTTTTTTAATATTGTTACTGATTGAATATGTATAGGTAAATATAGAAGAAAGTCTTGTGGTGGCCACAACATACTAGTTTAATTCTGTTTTATAATAAAATGTCAATAAAATAAAATGGAATATTTTAAAATTTCGATCAAAACTTCGCATTTTATTCGAATATTGCTGTTTTGTTAACGTTATACCTGACACAGGGTAAAATTGTGTTTAAAAATACATAAAGAGGCTTAGTTACTGAAAAATCTTAATGAAACTTCTTGTTTTATTTGTTATCGTGGAAAGAAGCCGAAATATAAATTTTGTGTTACTGAACCTGATTTCCCATTCCCCCCCAAAAAGGGGGGGGGCTGAGGAGCATGAATTTTTTTTTTTTTTTGGAGGAATGCTTTGTTGCGTTTAAAACAATGCGTAGCACGTGATTCTGCATGCTTTGAAACGGGAGATACAGATTTTTAAACATTTTAAACTTTTTTTTTTTCGGGACTTGGAAAAAGAAATGAACAAAATTTGCAGCTATCATTTTTTCTACTGATACCAATTGGGATGAATAGCCTACTGATCGAATTTCTACTGATGTATGTAAAGATCTATTGATATCGATTGAGGATATAATCAATAGGTTACAGACGTCAATAGCTTCTATTGATAGCGGTAGGGAAAGCCATAGAAATCTATTGATATCAATAGCCTACTGATCATATTTCTAATGATGTCAGTAAAGGTCTATTGATATCAGTTGAGGATATAATCAATAGGTTACAGATATCAATAGCTTCTATTGATAGCGATAGGGATATCCATAGAAATCAATTCATGCCAATAGAACTCTATTGATGTCAATAAGTTTGTGTATTGATCTCTATGGACCATTTTTAGTAGGGAGACCACTTTATTCTTCAAATATTGTGAGTGTTAGTCCAATATTTCGAATGATATCGTTATTACGACACATCGATATAAAATATCACCGGTGGGTGGGTTTTACGCACTAAGGCTACACTATGGGCAGTTGGCGACGGCCTAAGACTCACCCCTACGGGTGGCCCGGTAACATACCGACACAATTTTGATCCTCAACGGAGGTAATGGCTCTCCCGCTTCGGTGACCCCAAGGGTATAATTTTAATGGGGACATGCAGGGCATTGCGACTACGACGTATTTTACGTGCACAAGCTATTATTAATATACACGACGGTCTTCGGCCGGATCGAGTATCGAGTCTACAGTCTTCCAATTATGAGATTCGCGCTCTATCGACCAGGATACCGCGGCTCATAAAACATCCCGATTCTTTGTGATAAAACATATTTGACTATTTAAACGAGGTTTAACCGGAATATTTTAAATGAATATTAATGGAATTCTGCAGCATGTTCCTATTAACAAAAGGAACAACCACTTAAAATTTTATTAAAGTTTTACGAAATTTACTATGCATTAATAATAAGATGAAAATATAACTCCTTAACAATAAGGTTATTCGGTGTGTTGGTGTTGTGGGTTTAAGGCCAATTGTCTACACTAGAAACCTAGGCATAAGTTCTTGAATAATTGATTAATTTTTTAAAAGAAACTTTGAATGGATTATTGGGGTACATTGATTATCTAAGTCACTCGTGACATTTGCAAGATCCATTTTATTGTCCAGATTTTGTTCGTGTCATTCCAGTATTTTGAACGTTACCGTGATTACGGCACATTGGTACAACCATAGCCTCCTAAACTAGATGCCTTCCGCGTGGCTCAGAAACTTGGCAATAATTCAAGCGGTAGACAGAGCCACCTGGTATAGATTTCGCGACTTTTTTATTCAACAGCCACCAAAAAAATTTTAAAAGTGGGATTTGATATACATAAAAGGCGAATAGAATCGAAGAAACGTCGATTGTATATATCATATATCGCTTCTTAAAATTATTGGTGACAGTTGAGTAAAAAAGTCGAGCAATGTGCACCAGGTGGCGCTGTCTACCGCTTGAGCTGTTGCGAAGTTTCCGAGCCACGCGGAAGGCATAGTTTAGGAGGCTATGGTACAACATATCATGATACTACGTTATAAAACTTTCTGACCATTCAAACCATGTTTAAAAGGAGTATTTTAAATGAATATTACTGAAAATCTTCATTATGTCCCAATTAATAACATGAACAACCAAATAAAATTTTATTGTTTTTTAAGAAAAAATATTAAATTATAAGAAATTTAGTATGTATTAATAATGAGATGAAAATATTGCCTCTTATGAAAAATTTTAACAAAAAACTACTAGTAATAGTTTATTTTATGCCTTATGTATAAAATTAGAGAAAAATAAACGGGGATGATAAAAAATCTATTTTATATATGCATTTTAATGACTAATACTAATTTAATTAATTATTGGCGAGAATATATTTGTAACTTAAAATATTTTTTCTAAAATAGAAACATTCATTTTTAAATTGAAAAATTAAATAATAATAATTACAAGATAAAAAGATCTTTTTATGTACCATGTTTTTAAATTTTCTGTTGAATCATATAAACGCTACCGAAGGCAGCGGGAACCCGGAGCAATTGGATAAAAGTGTTAAAAAAATCATTGCTCTCGTGCTTTGAGCTATTATAAAAGTTTCAAATGGCCGGGAAGTTAGTTAAAATTGATTGCAAGTTTTGTACTGGTAACGCTGCCGAAGGCAGCAGGGTACCGAAGCAATTGGTTAAAAATATTTAAAAATGCATTTTCACCGTATTTGAACTATTCTGAAAGTTTCAAATGTCTAGCTAGTCGGGAAGTTAGTTAAATAAATTTTCTGTTGAATCATATAAACGCTTCCGAATACAGAAGGGACCTGAAACAGTTGACTAAAAGTATTTGAAAAAAATGTATTGTCACCGTGTTCTGATCTGTCCTGAAAGTTTCAAATGTCTAGCTAGTCGGAAAGTTAGTGAAAAATCGATTGCAAGCTTTGTACTGGTAACGATGCCGAAGGCAGCAGGATTCGGAAGCAGTTGGTTAAAAATATTTAAAAAATACATCTTCACCGTGTTCTGAACTATTCTGAAAGTTTCAAATGTCTAGCTAGTCGGGAAATTAGTGAAATAAATTTTTTGTTGAATCATATAAATGCTGCCGAATGCAGTAGGGACCTAAATCAGTTGACTAAAAGTATCTAAGAATTGTATTGTCACCGTGTTCTGAGCTATCTTGAAAGTTTCAGATGTCCAGCTAGTCGGGAAGTTGGTGAAAAACCGATTGCAAGCTTTTTACTGGTAACGCTGCCGAAGGCAGCAGGAACCCGAAACAGTTGGCTAAAAGTATTTAAAAACTGCATTTTCACCGTATTTTGAACTATTCTGAAAGTTTCAAATGTCTAGCTAGTCGGGAAGTTAGTTAAATAAATTTTCTGTTGAATCATATAAACGCTGCCGGCGCCGAAGGTAGTAGGGACCTGAAACAGTTGACTAAAAGTATTAAAAAAATGTATTGTCACCGTGTTTTGAGCTATCCTGAAAGTTTCAAATGTCTAGAGCTAGTCGGGAAGTTAGGGAAAAATCGATTGCAAGATTTGTACCTGACAAACAAACAAACAAACAAACAAACATACAAACAAGAATCGAAGTTAATAAAAAACATGGTAAAAAAAGGACAAAATACAGAATAAAGATTGAGAATCTCGAATATTTGCTTTTAAATAAGAATTATTGAAATTTACGGAGACTCTAGATAAACATTTCAGTAAATTTACAGAATATTTTTACAGTGTACCTAGGTATAAGTGGAATGCCCTCTGTGGGAGGTCTTTCTAAAGGGTACTAGCCTGTATTCATGCTAGTTTCACGTAAACCTACAACTAAGGAAGGCGGACAAGCGCGAGCTAGGATTGAATTCGGCACCTTCCATATATCTGTTTCGAGAGCAAAAATTTCTCGTCCGCTGGTGGGGCTAAGGTTATTGAGATTTTCAAAACTTTTTTTTTCCGAATGAATTATGAAATCTTCTTGGTTGACGAACTCATAATAAATATTTGCAAATCAATGCACTGTATAAATTGGGCTTAAATTGTTCAATATTTTTAAAGTTATCGGGTTGATAATTTTTCTTTTACATATACAATGATGGAAAAAAAAAATCCCAACACCAGGAAGTAGCTGTGCTAGATAAACGAAATTTTGTAGGCGTGTTTATACATCTGAAAGATGACGTCTATTCAAATTTCGAGCTACGCGCATAAGTGTGGCGCTAGTAGCGACACTATGAACATGCAAATGAGGTTTGCTTTAAATAAGCGCTGTAAGGTTCGTGATCGTTATTTACAGTTGAGATTTGACGTAGTGGGTTAATGTTAGTCAAGGATGCCTCTTAGAAGACGAAGAAGCCATTATCAACAGCTCACTGAGTTTGAACGAGGTCGTGTAGTAGGGCTACGAGAAGGTGGGTTTTCTTTCAGCGATATTGCAGAAAGACTTAGCAGGGATGTATCCACTGTGCATGAGTGTTGGCAGCAGTGGTCAAGGGAAGGTACTGCCTCAAGAAGACCGGGTTCCGGGCGGCCACGTGGCACTACTGAGAGGGAAGACCGCCGTGTTCGGCGTATGGCTGTGGCTAATCGTACTGCATCTGCAGCTGAAATTCGAGCTGCAGTTGGCACCACAGTGACACAACGAACTGTTACAAATCGGTTACTTCAAGGACAGCTCCGAGCCAGACGCCCTGTAGCGTGCATTCCACTGACTCCAAACCACTGCCGTTTGCGACGTGAGTGGTGTCAAGCTAGAGCTCATTGGAGGACGTAGTGGAGATCTGTTGTGTTTTCTGATGAAAGCCGGCTCTGCCTTGGTCGCAGTGATAGCCGTGTGTTGGTTAGAAGGAGGCCAGGTGAACGCCTGCTAGCGACCTGTCTGCGGCCTAGACACACAGGGCCTACTCCTGGAGTTATGGTTTGGGGAGCAATTTCGTATGACAGCAGGAGCACTCTCGTGGTTATCCCATGCACCCTGACTGCAAATTTATACGTCAGTCTAGTGATACAACCTGTTGTGCTGCCATTCATGAACAGCATTCAAGGGGGTGTTTTCCAACAGGATAACGCTCGCCCTCATACCGCTGTTGTAACCCAACATGCTCTACAGAGTGTCGACATGTTGCCTTGGCCTGCTAGATCACCAGATCTTTCTCCAATCGAGCACGTATGGGACATCATTGGACGACAACTCCAGCGTCATCCACAACCAGCATTTACCGTCCCTGCATTGACCGCCCAAGTGCAACAGGCATAGAACTCCATCCCACAAACTGATATCCGACACCTGTACGACACAATGCATGCACGTTTGCATGCTTGCATTCAAAATTCTGGCGGTTACACCGTTTACTAATGTACCAACATTTCACATTTGAAATGGCTCTTCTCGCCAATGGCTCTACCTGTGATCTTGAAACTTTAATTAATTAAATATATTACCTAGACAAATGTATTGCTGAAATGTCATTAGTGTACAATAATTTTTTCTTGGTGTTGGGATTTTTTTCCCCATCAGTGTAGATTAATAAACAAAGTTATGACAATTGTCATTATTATTATTATTATTTTTCCCCAAGGAATCAAATTTAAAAGCAGTGTTAATTCATTTAGTTGTAAAAGCTATATAAACATTTAATAAAATTAAACATAATTTATACGTCTCATTAATATATTAAAACCGATGTAACATTTAGAATGAGCTTGTTATGATGTGTTATGAATTTTTTTGTAAATGTTGTGCTTGTATGTTTGACACTGAGGAGGGCTAGTGTTCTAGCTGAAACGTCTGTTGTGTATTTTAATATTTTTAATCAAAATGTATTTTTAAAGTTTTAAATTTTTTGTATTCATTATCTCATTTTAAATGTTACATTAGTTTTACTATATAAACATTATTTATTAAATCTAACTTTTTCAATTTCAAAAGCAACAACTCATTGAATATTTTCAATTTCGCATTTAAGATAAGAAATTTTGATCGAGAGGTTTTATGCCAGGCCAAAAATTTACATGTTGGTGGTTCCTCAGACATAGAAAATTTGATTAGGAAAGAAGAATATCATAAAAAAAGAAAATCAGGGGTAGTAACTTTTTCAGAAAATAATGACAAGTAATTTTTATTTAATTATCTTTTTTTTTTTTTTTTTAAACACATGGTATGTTGCAACTATAGTAGAAAACATCATTTTAGAGAGAAAAGTAGGGGGGGGGGGAAATGTAAAGGGGAGGAAACATATTCTATCAAAAAATACTCCTTTTGTTTTTCAATGGCGCGGCATTTGCGGATAAGTATTTTTTGGGGGGGTCGCCGAATTGATGGATATTTTTGAACACCCAATGAGAGGCCGTCGCTAACCCGCTACCCCTAACAGAGAGACAACAGCGGTCGAAACATCCATGTCTTGTTCCGGATTCAAACCCGGGCCCTAACGTGCGGGAGTCAGGGACGGTAACACACTGATGGGCAGGCTTATTCCATCAAGTATTTAACCTATCCCTCGCTACCGCCATCTGTTGATCAAAAAATGAACTATTTATTGTTTTTTAATTGAAAATTTACTTGTTCCATATTTTTGTACAAATCATCTTTCTTTATCAAAAATTATTCATTTTTCCATTTTATTTGCCTTTTGAATTACAATGGATTTGATTGGTTATATAAAATTTGAGAGTTAATGAATTAGAATTGAAACATTTACAGTGTGCATCATCTGTAATAAATGTTTTGCTATTTAATTTCAATCAAAAAAATCAAACTTGGTTAGGTATTACAAGAACCCTCCGCTTAAGAATGTAGATAATAAAATATGGTGATTTAACTAAAATGTTTAGTTATTTTTAAATCAATTACATCACTTTTCAAATTATAAAACAATCACTTTGTCGATTAAATTCACGTGACTTACGTTGTTTCCATTTTAAATGCGAAAAGTTTCCCGAGTGTCATTAAATACTTAAATTTACTTGAAAAACGCATTAATACGTCATTAACACTGCATAGTCCATCTCTTATTTAAAACGTGACTGCTTGAATTATTTAGCATCAAAGATTTCCGCAGAGCGATTTCTCATTTAAAATTTAAGATGTTTGATTGTTTATAAATGATAAACAAGATTAAAACATGGGTTTGTTTTTCGTATATTTTTATAAGTACATTTAATCGCATATATTATTCACCATTTCTAAGACTGAAAGATTGGATAATGATGTAATTTTGTATGTAAGTTAAAACATTTACTTTTTCTTTTTGTTATTTATGTACATTTTATAGCTATTATAACTTTTTAAGGTGTCTTCACATAGGATGAGAAGGGAAACTCAATAAAATGTGAAATTATGTTCTGCATATTTAAAATATCCTATTATCCGAAATCATATTTAATCATTTGAACAAGTTTTAATATTTAAATAGATAAGTGTAAAGTTTTAAGAGAAATAGAAACTGCAAAAATTAAAAGAAAATTGAAAAATTACTTATTATGAGTTAAGGAGACATACGGCCCTTAGAACTTCAAAAAACATCGATTTAATTATTATAATCCTTTTTTAAGTAAATTATTGTTAACTAAGCTTCATTGGGCATATCTAATTGTTACCTATAAGTTTATTACGTATTTTGGAATATAATTTAAATTCTGTTGTGAATTATTTAATAATTTATGTGTTAATAATAAATGTGTTTGTTTTTTTTTTTCTTTTCATTTGCGCGCAGGATATCTCTGAAACTATTTAATATTTTTTCTTGAAATTTTCACAGATTATGTAACATGTCAGATCCTTCAATCTAAACCTAAATTTGTTCAAATTTAGGTTAAAAATATAGATATAAAAAAAAGTTTAAAGATCATTTATTTTTTTTAATAAAATCTGAAATGTCACCTGTTTGAAAAACATGGGGGGGGGGGATACAAATTTAGGTTCAGTTTAATTCATAATTAAATCGATGTTTTTTGAAGTTCTTAAGGGTCGTATGTCCCCTTATAGAATTCAATATTATATTTCCAGTATAAATATTACTTCTATAAATTATATGCAACATTTTTTTCATTACAGTCGGCAGCAAAATCATTGAAGCATACATCCACACTTTTCATATATATACTCTATAACAAAAAAACAAAAAAAGAGGACGCACCAAGAAGGAGTAATGCAAACTGGACACGAATTGGCATACATACAGGTTTTGATGGAATCAAGCTCCGATTCATTATTATCATCGATCCTATGTGCAACTGATACTTCAGTGACTTCAAAGACCCTTAATAGGCGGCTCTGAGAAATGGGGTTGTGCCCAGCCCCCAGATCTCTCTTTCACTGAGGACGTTTGGAGCATCATAAAAGGGTCCTACAACCAGCTCGGGATTTTGCCAATCTAACGCACCAATTGGACAGAATTTGTCACGATACTTCACAGGAGCACATCTGCCAACTCTATCAATTAATACCAAGCCGAATAACTGCGTACATAAGGGGCAGAAGTGGACCAACGCGTTATTGACTTGTTTACTTTGTGAGGCCCTTTCTCTTGATTAAATCATTCAAATTTTCTGAAACAGTAATCAATTGTTTTTCTCCACATGTACATCAAATCTACCAATTTTTGTCCCATTCGGACCACCCATTCCAGCCCATCTACCAATTTTTGTCCCCACTTCTTCTTGGGCCGTCGTGTGGTTTTTTTTTTTTTTTTTTTTTTTTTTTTTTTTTTTTTTTAGTTTGATCGCTAATTTTTATCGTCAACTTACTTTTTTATAAACAGCATAAGACTAAGATCATAACTCGACAAAAATTTGCTTAACAAAACAGTATTAGGTGTGTGTCTTTTAGGTAGGAATTATTGCTTGTGGTTCAATAATTTTGCTGCCGACTGTAGAATGATGGTTTCATTTTGCACTGTATACAATTACATTAAAAAATAGAGAAAAACTAGTTGACCATACAGTTATATTTAGCTCTACTTAAACATTAAAAAATAGAGAAAGTCTAGTTGACCATACAATTATTTAGCTGTACTTAAACATTCATTAGTAAGGTTATAGGATAAGAAATTTGAGAATAAAAGAAAGAGATTTATAAAACACAGAATATGGAAAAATTTCTTTCTATCCTTCTTTTTTTTTTTTTTTTTTTTTCTCGCGCAAATACAGTTTAAGATAATAAGTACATCGAGACAATATTTGAAAGAAGTAATTAAAAATTATCAGGATTAGGAAAATTCTGTTTCAAACTTTTACATACATGATGAAACAGGATATAAGCTGTGAATTGGCTATTACAGTGAAAACGTAATAGATTGTTCAATATATTTAAGTCAACTCAAATTATCAAACAATCTGAATAGTTTACCAAATATTACCTTATGATACTTTATGTAGCTAGTTTGTATAAACGGCCATAATTTAAATTCGAAAGAGTGAAAATGCTCTTTACATACAATGTATAGTAAAGAAAAAATTTAAGTATCTTTATACTGGTTCAACCTTATAATATTATGCTCATGCCTAAACATCTAATTTGTTGCCTGTATGATCGTATCTTGCCTAACTTAGAATTTATTGAAGAATGTATAATCAAAATGAAAAATGCATGTTTAAACTCGTAAATACAAATTAAGTTGTTAGAAGATATCTGTGTTACAGGTAGTGAATTTTATGTTTCCAATAATTTTACATTCATAATTGATTAGTACAAAACTTTAAATAAACACCATAAAATGCAAGAACTCGTAACAATTGTTTCGGGTCGAAAGAAAACACGACAATTCGTCAGGCGAGCAAAGTAGGCATAAGTGCTGCAAAGAAAGCGGCAACGCATAAAATTGATTTAAGCGAAGAGCAAAAACAAATAAAGTGAAATGAATACTGGTGTGACCAGAATTATAAAATGAAAGAATAAAATAAATAAATAAAATATAGAATAAAATTAGATCTAAAAGTCTAAAAAAAATATCAAAACTAAACGAAAACACCGAAGTTATGTGAGTAATGTCCATACATCAGTCAAGAACGGAGTAGAAGAAATATGATTAACAAGATTTTTCGAGTTTTTAAATATGTAGAAAGCTTCATGGATATCCAAATTGGAAGAGAAAATGGGAGGAGAAATTATGTTAGTTAAAAAAAAAAAAGAAAATCAAACCAATGACCATTAGCCTAGCAGTGGGAAGGAATAGAAGGTTTGGAAATATCTTCATTACGAACATTCCGACGGTGCTAATTTATTTTATATTTGAAACGCCTCTCAGTTTGACCAATATAGTCTAAATTATATGAAGGACAATGGATTAAATAAACACCAGATCGGTTTTCAGTAGGAATGGAATATTTAAGAGAAGCTAATTTAATTTTGATGATTGATTTGTAAATGCCTTTAAAAACAAACAGTGAAAGAATTTTAGTAATTTTAAAAGAAAGTGATGAATAAAAGGTAAAACTACTGGGATGAGACCGTGATCATTAATATTTGAAATAGAACGCTTAAGGTTTTTTCCGTTTATATGGAGCTTTATCTATGATGGCAATGGGCAGTCATCTCTCTTAAATAATCCCAAAATGAGGGCATGGCAATAGGCAGTCCTCTTTCTACTTTGCTTTGCGGCCTTTATATAAATTATTTTGAAGAAAAACTTTTCGGTGTATATAAATTTACTCACTGGTTTAGGTATGCTGATGACACTTTCGTTCTTGTTCCCTCTGATGTGCATTTTTCCAATTTATTTGCATGAGCACCGTCGGAATGTTCGTAATGAAAATATTTCCACATGTTCTATTGCTTATTTATACTGGGATAATGGTCATTGTTTTGATTTTTCAAAAACTAACATAATTTCTTCTCCTGTCTCCTCATCCCATTTGGATATCCATAGAGCTTTTTGCATATTTAAAAATTCGAAAAATCTTGTTAATGATATTTCTTGAACTCCATTCTCGCTCGATGCTTGGAAATGACTGACATAATTCGTTGTTTTCGTTTAGTTTTGATATATTTTTTTAGATTTTTAGATTTTATTTTATTTATTTATTTATTTTCTTCTTTCATTTTATAATTCTTGTCACACGAGTATTTTTATTTACATTCGACTTTATTTGATTTTCCTCTTCACTTAATTCGGTTTTGTGCGTTACTGCTTTATTTGCAGCACTCGTGTCTACTTTGTTCGCCTGACGAAGGATCATGTTTTATTTCGATCTGGAATAATTGTTATGAGTTCTTACCTTTTACTGTGCTTATTCAAAGTTTTGTACTAATAACTTTTAATCGCCAGTTCTGTGGTGCTTTTTTATAATTAGTAATTGGTGGTGGACATTTGTTGCAAAGAGTAGTATGGCAACATCTACCAATTTACAAAGAAATTTGCAATCAGTATTTGAGTTATATCTTGACACATTGTGGAATATGATATATAATATTTGATGTTTAAGAAGGAGGTCCCAGCTCCCAGCATAAAAGATATTGAGCATTTACGGTTTAAGAAAATTAAGACGTATTTATAGCGCAACATAATTTGCTGTCAAATAAGAGAAATAAAGCATCATTTATATTAGTCTATTAAAAATGTATGTTAATGCCGAATGTTGTTAAATTAACCAAACAGTCGGTAATGTGAACACTTTGCTCGTGTCAGAAGCACATAAAATAGTAGATTCAGCTCCATCAGAACTTGTAGGAGAAGATACGTATCTCTCAGAAAAGATTAATCTTTCGTACAACGAAAGAATTATTCATGTCAGTGCCTAGGAATAAAGAAAAACATGATCGTACATACAGTATTCATCATATATAGAACCGATTAAAAAATGTGATTTTTAAATGCATTCACTGGATGGAATTTCACTTATTCTTCGTTCAGATCGAAAAATAAAGAAAAATGCTTACAAACTGCTTTCGGTAGGCCAAAATCTTTCAAATCAGATGAATGTCTTTAATTCTTCTTCCTCTTCTTCAGATTCAATTGCAGCACCAAGAGAAAAGTTCTTTTTGGCTATGTATGGGGTAAAAGAGCAATCTGATTTAGGCAAAACAAAACATCGCATCTATTTAAAAATTGTAGCCAGGCAGAAAATTAGCAGTACAATCAATTTATCTGTACTTCCTCCTGCCGCTGGATGTAGCAGTCAGCATTCTTATCACGTACATCTGCAGGTACCACAAAGAAAAAGATACATTAATCTGCTGCTAACGGAATGGAGTTGGAAGCTAGATGGTAATAAATTTCTCCCTGTTCCAGCCCAGAAAGAGGTTGTTTCAGAGAGGCATCTGAAATTGGTTATGTGTAAGTGCAACTCATCACGTGAAAAATTGTAAATACTTATATATATATAAGCGGACTTGAATATTTGCCTATGAGTGGCCAGTGTGCCAATTCTGGGACTAGTAACACCTGACGAACTATTAATCCGAAAATGTTGATGCTGATTAACTAATCTGGCATGCTTCCGACTCAACAGATTTTGAGTTTGTCACCACCGAAGCGAATTAACCACCTACACAATATAAACGACTTAAATATAAAAACTAATTTATTGAAGACTTATTGTCAGGTAAACAGTAAAAACTTTTTAAACCTTTCATCGCTTCAAAGTTGTGTTGTTTTATTTTTCATATTTCGAAAGTTTTTCTATTTTACCAAATAAATAACTGCATTATTTATATTATATTGTAGATTTCGTAATTAAAACAAATAATTATTAAACTTTTATTTTTTTTTATATTTATATACTTATATTAACCTATCAATAAAATGCATCTTTTTTTAATTGATAAGTTAATATAAGTATATAAATATAAAAAATGAAAGGTTAATAACACAAAAAATTAGTAAAAATTGTAAAATTTTGATTTTATAATTTATAACACAAAAAATTAGTAAAAATTGTAAAATTTTGATTTTATAATTTATTTCTGATCTTTATGTTTTTTGGTGTGCTGAAACCGAAAATGAAGCCAGTTTTTCTCTATCACGTATAGATCTTTGTCAATACAGGGTGCCTGCCTATAAAATTTCTTCCATTACTCTTCCTCCAATATAATTATATAGTAAGTTTTATAGTACGTTTCCATGATTAATTAATCATAGATGCCTATTGTTGTAATTTTGAAGCACCAGTGCGACTTAAAACAATATCAACCAACTAACCAACCGATTGTTATGATGGTATATGTAAGAAATCGTGTCGGCAAGCACCCTGTATTGACAAAAATCTATACGTGATAGAGAAAAATGAGCTGCATTTTCGGTTTCAGCATATCAAAAAACATAAAGATCAGCTGAAATCATCAAATCAAATTTTGTCAACTTCATTTTTGTAGACCTGTGTAATTAATGCACATACCTAAATGGTCATTGAAATATAACGCAAAGCCCTACACATTTCACTAAATTCTGTGTTATATGCATACACTATGGCAAACGCTTACTTTTGGTACGTTAATGTTAGGTTTATGTTAGTTTTAGTACATTTAATATACTTCAGGATTTTCGTTTTATACGTCACAATATTCGTCTTTCCAAATATTTTGTGGTTTAAATGCTACTGAAGAATACTTTAAGAGCCAAAAAGTAGCAATATTACATATTCAGCTACAAAAATTTCCCGAAAATAGTTATCTATTGAAATTTGTTATTACATATTTAAAACACAACACTTTTATGAGCATTTTAATAACAGAAAGAACGCATTAAACCTTATAGTTCTTTAGAAGTAGCTGTTTTTTGTTGGCCGTGATAAAATTATTTCTTTTCAAAATATCGGAAAACCTGTCACCGGACTTTTAGGATTTTTATTAGAGATTACCTAAGACCTCCACAAACAAATCCCATTTGGAACTGGTTTGTTATTTTGAATGTTAGGGTGTGGCCTATTTTTAGCCTAATTTTACTGTACTTTTGGTCATATTTGCAAACTAGTCTAAGTAGACTGGTGACCTACAGCTTAGAGTGGATTCTGAAGTTCAACGGCCTATCTGGTATCTGAATGGCTATGATCTTCATTTCCTAAGTACAGGATTCGGTTCCCAATTTAGACATGGAGGTCCGTAGTAGTTCGGAATCCCCGTTAAACCGTAGGAGAAAACACTGAGAAAAAATTCTGTAACTGACATCTAGAATCTAAATTGTGGCTCTAGAAAAAACAGTTCCATGTCATCCTTATAAATTCTAGTCCCCTTGGAAGCGAGTTCTAGAAGCTCCTATTAGAATTCTAGAGCATTTGTCTATATTCTCGAGGGCAAAGTTATTTAAAAATCTCTGCAAACAAATGAGACTAGACGAGGCAGGTTTCTGCAACTATAATCTTGGTTTATTACCAAATTCTAGAAAATCAAGCGAGAATTTCTCGCAATATAAATGATTCAGAATATTTAGAGTATTCAGAATATTGTTTCACCATCTAGAAATGTGTACACTCGAAAATCTCGATAATTTCGTCTATTCAGTTTATTGACGTGCTTTATGCGCATAGCTCGGAAATCTATATTTCTAGTTAAGTGATTTAGAAAATGACCACTTATCCATTCCAGAGAAAGGTGGTATATTTTTTTTCTCAGTGCGGTCTAACGAGCCTTAGTGTAGAAGTGTAGAGTGACATCCCAAAACTCGAATCACAAAGAACATCCATGTCTGCATCAGTGTGTTAACTAAAACTAAAACACTAAAAGTAAGTAAAAAGAGAGGATCTCGGATAATTTAAACATGAAGTTCAAATATTTAAGAAAGGAAGAATGCGGAATAAAGTATAACTGTTACAGAATGAAGAGTTTAAAACTTTAGAAAAGCACTTGATAAATAAAATCTTTTATTTATTTATTTAGATAAATTAGAGTGTAAGGTTGATTTTCATACCAACAATGTGAAAAATATCAGAGCCGGGAATCGAACCCGGGCACTCCGTTTAGCGTACAAATACTCTACCACTGGACTACCCTGACTGATAATCGCTCGTCATTTCTCACATAATATCCGTTGGGAAAGTCACCGTGTCTGCAAACGCAGATATGACAGGTGGGAATGGTAGCACAATTCCAATAGACCACGAAATTTCAACTTAGAAACTTTTATTCATAAATTCATCAACCCTGAATATTAGTTTAGAAATATTGGAGTATAAGGTGTATTTTTATACCAACTATCTGAAAAATGCCAGAGCCGGGAATCGAACACGGGCACTCCACTTAACGTGCGGATACTCTACTACTGAGCTACCCTGGTTGATAACCAACTCGGTATTTCTCAAATAATATATGTTGGCAATCAACTTTGCACTCCAATTTATTTAAATGCATATTCACGGTTGACGAATTTATAAATAAAAATGTCTAAGTTGAAATTTCGTGACCTATTGGAGTTGCGCCAAGATTAATATTCTCACCTGTTATAGCTATGTTTGCAGACACGATGACTTTGTCAACGGATATTATGGGAGAAATGCGGAGCCAACTCCGCATTTCTCCTATTATCTAGGGTAGCTCAGTGGTAGAGCCAACACATCCTACAAGAAAGCCTCCGCACAGGGTGTATGACGTCATGGTAATGGACCTCCGTTCTTAAGTGAAAAGGAAATTCGTTGCAATGGTTAATTCCAGTGTTATAAAACATGGACAGTTGTTATTTTTAAAAAGAAAGAAGGAAATTTTAATAAATATTGGTTATGTAATTGTAGGATTTAAACCTTTAACTCCGATCATTGAGCATTTTTATATTCTTTTCTCATTGTGAAACATATAAAAATCTGATAGAGAGAAATTATATTATTGAATAAAATAAAATAAATACGTTAAGTCAATTTCTTCTCAAAAATTTAAAATATTCATTTATTATTTTATATTGCCAATAAAAAATTCTTTTATATTTCAAATTATTACAGTATTAACTTATCCCCCCCCCTCCTTTTTTTTTTTTTTTTTTTTTTTTTTTTTTTAAGTTTTGGTGTTTAAACGTTGAAGAAAAATTCAATAAATTTATTTGAATTTAAAGCAGAACTGATTATGAAACAATCTTCGAAGCAAAAATTTTATCCATATGTTTATGAAATATTTCCCTTATAGTTAAATTATCAATATAATTTAAATGGGATTTTAGAAATTATTACTATTTAATTATAATGAAGAATTTTGTGTAAGATGATATATATTTTTTTTCTATTGCTTTCAGTATAAATATGGGTGTAAAAATTCAATATATGTGACCACACACACATATATACATATATCGATAACCTGTGGCCTTCTCGCGTTCGTTTTCATGTGGATTATTATTATATAGTAACGTACATTTCGTTAAAAAAAATTAGTTTGCTTTATGATTTTATGATATATACATATAAGAAAACGTCTTAAAAATGCCACATAAATGTGTGGTATCACATGTCGAGGCAATTATAAAAATGGACCTCGAGTAAAAGTTTTTAGCTTTCCATGGGATCAAGAACTCAAAAAAGATATGGAGCATTAAACGGAAAATTTTCCAGACAAAAAAACATTCTAAGGTAAGCCAGATTCTTCAATTATTTCTTTAAGAATTTAATGTAAAAAATTACCCTATATGTTTTACACAAATTTATAATGTCTTTATTTTATGATGTAAATTTTATAACGAAATATTATACTAAAAATTAACGTAATATTAATGTTATAATAACGCTGTATGATAATAATTAATTATCTTAATGTATAAAGTGATATAAATTAGTACAAATATTGAATTATAACTTAAAAAACTTCTTTGCAATAGCAGTCTTAAAGAAAATTTTGTTCAGAACATTTATTAATAATTTTGTAAAATAAGATAAATTTTATCTAGGTGATGAAAAGTATCGTGAAAAGACAAATTGTTAAGAAATTTAGCTATAACAATAAGTAATCGAAGCTTAGAAAATAATAATGATAAATAGGTATAATAATAGCAAAAAATACTTTTGAATATTTATCGGTAAAAATGTTATGATAAATTATGATAAAATAATCTTTTAAAATTTAAAAAAATGTATATGTACATGTATATTATTATTATTATTACAATACAAAGTATTTCTATTTCTCATAATATTTATAGATTTTTTCTTTCATATAAATTATTTATTTCTGTGAGAATACCCTTTTAAATTTTATTTAAAAAAAAAAAAAAAATGTATTTAGCTAATATTCTAAATTGGGCAAATATTTTTTTAAATTATATATACTTTCCTTGAATTAATGCATATTATTTTGAAATTCTGATACATAAGAAAGTTAATTTGCACCGAAATATTCCGTATTTATTTATATATTTCTAAATTATCTAGATCTAGAATTTTCACTCAAATACAATTATTCTAGTGTAATTATTCTTTTAACTCAATTTATGATTATCATGAATTTTTTTTATAGTGAATAATAATAATGATAATAATTACACACTTCTAATGAATTTAAATATTATTCTGAAATTTTTTAAAATGTCTCTTACAAATATTCATGTAAATATTTCTAACTGTATACCTGTAATTTGTCTAGATTTTAAATTTTCACTCAAAATATTTATTTTTTTACGTCTGTTTAGAATTTTCCTCATATATATTTTTTTTCTTATAAATAATTATTATTTTTTTACCTTTATTTTGTTTTATTATTATTATTACTTTGTTTAATCTAAAAAATTACAAGTCAGTTACAAAAGTTATGCAAAAACTTTCATTATACAATAGAATTAAAAAAAAAAAAAAAAAAAAAAAAAAAAAAATCAGGAAATTGGGAAATTGGGAAATATGGTAAGTTAACATTCCTGAAATAAGGAATTATAATAACTAAACAAATTTTTATATGAGAAAATATATTAAGCGAATAATTATTATTAAAAAAAAAAAAAAAAACTAACAAACAATTACCTCTAAATGATTAAAAAAAAAAAAACTCTCTTATGTATGACGGGAAATATTCATGGCAATATTTTGCACTTATTTGTATATGTGTAAATTATAAACACTTGAAATTTTCACTGATGTTGATTATTTTACCTTAATTACTGATTTCTCTCCTTGAAAAATGCATAAATTTAATTATATACTTTTCTTGAATTTAAGTATATTATTTTGAAAGATTTAGAAAAATTCCATTTATGTGACAGAATATGAATGTAAATATTCTATATTTATGTATGCATCTATAAATTAGCTAAATATGGAATTTTCACTAAGGGTATTTAATTTTTAGCGCAATTTCTGATTTTCCTCGAAATTTTTATAAACAAATTTCACTCGGATTTTTTTTCTTCTAATTCAGTTTATAACACCATTTAATTATTAATGGACTAATTTAATCAAATAATTTCTTTTAATTAACTTTCAATACATAAACAAAATAATTAAAATTTTTAATTCATGCTTTTCTTTATGATATCTTATTTTAAATTTTAAAATCCTTTATTTTATATCATTGAAGTATGTTAAATAATTCTTGATTAACAAGTATTATTTTGCAATTAAAATAAACAAGTATCATTATGCATCTTCAATTCCTTTTGAAAATTTTAAAAGTAAGAGATGAGAATGAAATTGTTAAAATGTAAACAGAGTTTTATATAATTTAATTTTAATTTATTAAGATATGTGAATATTTAATTATTATCTTTGTATTACATATTTTAAAACTTTATAAAAGAAACAGAGTTATTTTATATATATATATATATAAAAAAAAAAAAAAAGAAAAAAGAAAAAGAAAAGAAAAGAAAAAGAAAGAAAGAAAAAGAAAAAATCATTATTTAATTATCAAAGCATATTTTTAAAAGGATCAATTAATAGAAATAAAATAGTACAAATGTTTCATTATATATATATATATATACATAGAATGTACTTTAAATAAATAAATAAATATATATATATTAATGTAAAATATATTTTACATATTTTTCGTCATAAAATTGTAAAAAATGCACCACAGAAATGGCGATAATAAATAATAAGTAAAAACTTTATATAAAGACCATAAAATGCAAAAATTCGCATCAGTTGTTTCAGGTAAAAAAAAAGAAATTGTGACCCTTCTTCAGGAGAACAAAGTAGGCCCGAGTTCTTCTTCAAAGTTTTTTATTTATTAATGATAAGATTAATTATAAATTCTCAATGTAACTAATGAGTTAACATTACCATGATTATCATTAGTAATTTAAAACTGGTGAGATTCTTGCAATTTCAAATATTAGCTTAATGATTTTACATAACTAATAATTTAAATCACATGGATTTTTATTTATTTATTTTCATTTCATTTTATTGTTATTATTATTATTTGTTACTTTTGTTATGCTTTCTATTTTACCGATTATTTCCATTAAAATTATATTCAAATCATTTAGAAAAAAATCTGTTTATTCAGATTTTATTAAACAACATGCGTAATATATAAATACCTCAAATAGATTATTCCTTAAACATTCAAATGTAATACATTATAATTATATTTCAATTCATACTTTGCATTATTAGAATAATAATTTGGAACAGTAATTATTTTTAAATGAAACTGTTAAGTAAGGAAATTCAAAGAAATATTTGCCTAAATGCTAAATGCATTTTTTTTCTTTTTCTTTTTTGAAATTAAATTTAAAAGTATATTCTCTCAGAAATAAATAATTTATATGAAAGAAAAAATCTATAAACATTATAAGAAATAGAAATACTTTGTATCGTAATAATAATAATAATATACATGTACTTTTACAAAGACATATAAATTTTTTTTTTAATTTTAAAAACATTATTTTATCGTAATTTAGCATAACATTTTTACTGGCAAATATTCAAAAGTATTTATTGCTATTATTATACCTATATATTATTATTATTTTCTAAGCTTCGATTACTTATTATTATAGGCAAATGTCTAAAGAATTTGTATTTTCACTATATTTTTAATCACCTAGATAAAATTTAACTCATTTTACAAAATAATTAATAAATGTTCTGAACAAAATTTCCTTTAAGACTGCTATTATAAAGAAGTTTTTGAAGTTATAATTCAATATTTTTACTCATTTATATCACTTTATACATTAAGATAATTAATTGTTATCATACAGCGTTATTATTACACTAACATTAAGTTAATTATTTAGTATAATATTACGTTATAAAATTTACATCATAAAATAAAGACATTATAAATTTGTGTAAAATATATAGAGTGATTTTACACTAAATTCTTAAAGAAATAATTAAAGAATCTGGCTTACCTTAGAATGGGCTAGAAATTTTTTGTTCCATATCCATTTTCTTTTGAATTCATCCTCCCGTGGAAAGCTAAAAACTTTTACTCGCGGTCCTTTTCTTTAACTACCGCGACATAAGGGCACCACACATTTATGTGGCATTTTTAAGACGTTTTATTATAAGTATATATCATAAAATTAAAAAAAAAAAAAAAAGCTATCCTTTTTCTTAACCACGTGCAAACGAACGCAAGAAGGCCACATATTACCGACGGTGGAATTTTAGTTCATAGTACGCAAAAGTACAATACTTGTGGGACTGGTTTGGTTATGAAGAAGGACGATAGAGCGTGACGCCAGTATCTCAATTTCAGTCTGTGCGTTGGCTTTCTTGTAGGATGTATTGGTAGAGCCTCCTCATGTTAAGCGGAGTGCCCGGGTTCGATTACCGGCTCTGGCATTTTTCCCATAGGTGGTATAAAAAGGAACCTTACACTCCAATATTTCTAAATGACTATTCATGGGTGACGAATCTATAAATAAAAGTTTCTAAAACACTTTTTTAATAACCACTATAATTTCTAAAAGTATACAAATTTTGATTCAGATTTAAATAAATAAGTACGACCCTCCGTGAAGCGAAAACGTACTAGCTGTTGCTACATTTATGCTGTAATCCTGATTACTATTTTGTATGATGAAATTCATGCTTAATTATTTTAACCCGAAGCAATTAGTACGGTTTTGTATTGGAATTTATGGCGATTGCTTTCAAAGTTCTTAGTTTTAAACTTCCAGTATTAATGTTTTCATGCAGTTTACTGCAATATGCATATCTATGTTGAGTTTATTTATTGATGATTGTTTATTTCAAATCATATATATATATTTAAGGGGATAAATTTAATAATTTAAATGAACATATTATTGTTTTTCCATAATGCTACACTAGCTTGACTAAACTGGGCGGAAAAGAAAAACTGACATTAATGCGTTTTCTTTTCATATTCAAGATAGAGTATCATTTTAAGTAATCATTCACTTACAATTGGCATTTCATGATAAGGTGCACGGAAATATTTTCCATTTAAAATAAAGTTAGTACTGAAAGTTTTATCGATTATTTTTAGAATTGTCAAAATTTTCAGCTTCGAAAATCGAATTTATCATTGTGTCCGAGGAAATTACGAAACTTGGGGAAACTTTAGAAATAATGCAAAAAGTTATGAAATGCGTCATCTTCTTCGATATAAATTTTGCATTATTTTGTTGTTACTAAAATATTTCAAATAAATAATAGGGAAAAAATATTTTTTTTACCTTTAATTATAAGAAGGCTATAATTTAGAATATTCTTACAAAATTAGCTAATTTTTATTGTTATTTTTCACTTGTTTGAAGTTTCTTCATCTACAAATTTAGTAATATTGACAGAAAATGAATTATAATAGCTTTTAAAGCATATGTCTTAAACATTTTTAATTAATAAAGCAAAATCTAAATTTATAAGAAAATGAAAAAAATGGTGTGAGAACTCTTTGGAATAATTCAACCACTGATTTTCATAGAATAAGATAAATGAATTTAAAAAAAAATTCTGAAAAAAAAAAAAAAATACTTTCTGAAATTAATTTTATAGTCTATCGTAGTTTTAAGAATGTTCACTTACGAAAATGTTTTATAGAGGGTAATAGAGATCTATAGAATTCTATAGATTTTTACAGAACCGATTTTATTGGAATATTTTCTATAGAATTCAGGAATATTTATAGGAAAGGATAATAGAAAGGGAATATTTTCCAGAACATATTTATAGGAAAATTTCTATAGAAAAGTTTTCTGTAAAAATCTATAAACATTTCTATAAAAATAATAATATAGAAAAATTGACTATAGAAATCCATAGAAAATTCTATAGAAAATTCTACAGAAATTAGGGTTTAATAGAATATTCTACAGGATTTTCTGTAGATATATCTATAGAAAGTCTCCTATTAGAGCCTATTGAAAAATGAGTCAGAATTCTATAGGATTCTGTATTCTATAAATTCTTTTATAGAATTTTTAAGAAAATTTTCGTAAGGATTACAAACTGTATGATGTGTAATAGACCTTCCCAATTAAAATTTTTTATAGAATATTAGTGCATTGTGATTATCAAATAGTCATCTCATAAAAGTTTCATTTGCTTGATGATGATGTACTTTACCTACCTGATTATTTACAGATAATTAGTAATATCATGAAACAATTATAGATTAAGAAAAAAGTATGTTGTAGCTTTCTAAACAGCCTATAACTCTTTTAATAGTAAGTTTTCTTTCAAACGACGAAATATCCTGGGACAATGGTTTTAAATTAATATCAACGATGTATCAAAATGCATAAATCACATTTCAAAGCAAATATTTAATATTCATAATTTTTACAAAAATATAAGGAAAAATTAACACATAATAAGAATTTTATCTAAGAATCCACCTAGAAAGTTTCTCAAGAATATTCAGACTTATCACTGCTTTAAACTACCTTAAAAAATCTAGTATATTTAGAGTTAAATTGTTTTCCGTTTCATTCAAAGAGTTTAACTATTTGGTGCAATTTCAAACTTTATTTGATTTGATACAGCCGTTTAAAATGCATAAGAAGATTAAGGCTGATAAGCCATTTAAAATGCATTAGAAGATTAAGGCTGAGAAAATGTGAATTGTTTCTTTAACTAAATGGCTTTACATACAGCATTATGTTTAGGATTTTACTAGTATAGTGTACAAAGTAATTTGACTAGTGTTAAGACTGGCTATAGAACGAGCATAAAAATTTCAAAAATAATTTTTATAGTTGTACATTTCAAACTCACTTATCTAAAAGCAACATTATAAAAAAAGAAGCAAACAATTATTCATTTTATGCGGTTGAATAAAGGACGGCTACAATACATTGTACACTTTCAGACAGCAGTGTGGATCGAGAAAAAAATAAAAAAAAAAAATTTGAAAAAGAGTTTCTATTGCTGTTTTCTCTTTCGTGCAATGCTCAACATACAGGTCATTTTTCGAATGTTTAAATTCGGAATGAGATATCTTCTAGTTGGTTATCTGTTCGAGAGTAGTAGCTCTTGTAATGAGGAAGTGATTCGATTTTTTAATAACGCTTGAAATATTTTTATTTCCTGGGGTTCTATGACCGCTGACATCAGTCGGGGCTCAAACATTCGAATCACATCAAAAATTGTAAAACCTAGAATGATTTCTTTGAAATGTTTCAAGAAAGGCATTTTACACACTTGCACAGAATATGTGTCTGTATATATAAAAAAAAATACAGATATGTGTATGTTTTTGCTTTAGATTCCCTAAATGAATCACTTCGTTGCTGTTTAACTTCCGCTTTTTACAAGAGCTCGCAACTGTACATATTTTGGCTTAATATTATCTGCCACAGCAAGAAATTAGTGAAATGCCTTTGCCTTTCTTCAGAATTGATGTTTTTGTAGCATGTCTTAAACATTTGTAATCTGAGCCCTTAAAAGGTTTTGCTTCTAGGATTTTGCCGCTTCGATTTGTGTAAGATTTTTCTGTGTACCATTTTACTCTTTTACTCCCTTCTATCTACCAGAATCTCTCACCTTCTACCTACCACGTATTTTCGGATTACCTGCGTTTGGAACATCGACCGTAGATCTAAATATATGCATGTATTTAGCAAATCTATATATATAAAAGAGCAGTCTGTGTGTGTGTGTGTGTGTCAGTCCGCTATAGAATCCTAGGCCGTTTCACCGAGCGGGACCAAATTTGGCACGGTTAATGTTTACGACCCGAGAAAGACAACGCCGCAAGCGATTTTACAAAATTCACCCCCCAAGGGGGGGAGGGGGGCAAAACGTAATTTCACAAAATCCTTCATATCTCAAACAAAAAAACAGATATCCGTAAAATTTTTGCTTTAAAATATAGCTAATACAAATGTCTAAAAATCGGTTTCTGGAATTTTTGAAATTCGATCCCCAAGGAGGGCGAGGGGGGGGGGGCAAAACGTGATTTCACATGCGTAAAACGTGATTTCGCATAATCCTATATATCTCAAACAAAAAAAAAAAATAGATATACGTGAAATTTTTGCTCTAAAATATAGCTAATGCAACTATCTAAAAACCAATTTCTTGAATTTTAGAAATTCAGCCCCCAGGTGGGGCAGCAAGGGGGGCTATGGAGCAAAAACAAATAGAAATACAGTTAGGCCGTTCAAAATTGGTACAGATAAGTTTTAAAGGCCTGCAAGTCGAATGGGGATATTTTCGATTGTGTCAAGTTATTAGTAGGGGCAAGAAGGGGGGAGGGGAGGGGGGGGCAAAAAAATAAAAATAGTGTCAGATCGTTCAAAATTGGTACATAGAGGTTTTCGATACTTACAAATTGATTGCGGATATTTTTGAATTTGTAATATTATTAGGAGGGGCGGGTAGGGGGGTGAGGCGGTAAGGGGGGCTATGGGGCAAAAACAAATATAAATACAGTTAAGCCGTTCAAAATTGGTACAGATAGGTTTTAGAGGCCTGCAAGTCGAATGGGGATATTTTCGAAAGTGTAAAGTTATTAGGAGGGGCGAGAGGGGAGAGGGGGGGGGCAAAAAAATAAGAATAGAGTTAGATCGTTCAAAATTGGTTTATAGAGGTTTTCGATACTTACAAATCAATTGCGGATATTTTCGAATTTGTAAAATTGTTAGGAAGGGCGGTAAGGGGGGTGGGGGAGGTAAGGGGGACTATGGGCAAAAACAAATAGAAATACAGTTAGGCCGTTCAAAATTGGTACAGACAGGTTTTAAAGGCCTGCAGGTCGAATGGGGATATTTTCGAAAGTGTAAAGTTATTAGGAGGGGCGAGAAGGGGGAGGGGAGGGGCAAAAAAAAATGATATATAGATCGTTCAAAATTGGTACATCGAGGTTTTAGATACCTACAAATCCATTGCGGATATTTTTGAATTTTTTAAATTATTGGGAGGGGCGGGAAGGGGGGAGGGAGCGGAAGGGCAAAAAAATAAAAAAAGAGATAGATCGTTCAAAACTGGTGCACACAGGTTCTTGATACTTACAAATCGATTGCGGATATTTTCGAATTTGTAAAATTATTAGGGTGCTCATATATATGCATTCGCGCGTGCGCACCGCACACGGGTCTACGCTGCCGAAGGCAGTGGGGACCCGGTGCGACATTTTTCCCGATCAGAGGTTTCTTTTTCTTTTTCTTTTTTTTTCCACATGATAAAAATTAATGCAATTTTGAGAATTCATTAATTATAATGATTCATTTAAAAATAGTGACCAGCGAAGCGGGCGTAGCCTGCTAGTAATTCAATAAAATAATTGAAGTTTGAATATAATTTAGTTGAATTAAAAACATAATTAAAAAAAAAATGATGCCATTTGATAATTGCCGAAACGTCAGTGGAGGCCCTCTGTTGAGACTCAAAACGGTTTTGGGCTGTGTCTGTGTGTCTTTCTGTCTGTCTTTCTGTCTGTCTGTCTGTCGCGCGATAGCGGTCGCAAAAATAGCGTTATTGACTTGAAATTTGGTACACATGTTCATGAGCCCCCCGAAATCAGCTGTTTTTGGTATGTATTCCATTTGTAGTTCGTATACAGGGACACGCCAAAGTTTTTTGTATCATTACGGCCTATGGGAGAAATTTGTATGTATCGCGATAGCGGCCACAAAAATCACGCGATTTACTTGCAATTCGGTATACATGTTTATGTGCCCCACGAAATCAGCTGTATAGTTTTGGGTGTGTATTGCATTTGTAATTCGTGGTACAGGGACACGCCAAAATTTTTCTTATCATTACGGCCTATGGGAGGAATTTGTATGTACCGCGATAGCGGCCACAAAAATCACGCTATTGACTTGCAATTTGGTACACATGTTCATGAGCCCAACGGAATCAGCTGTATAGTTTTAGGTGTGTATTCCATTTGTAGTTCGTGTACAGGGACACGCCAAAGATTTTCTATCATTACGGCCTATGGGAAGAATCTGTATGTACCGCAATAGCCACCGCAAAAATCAAGCTATTGACTTTCAATTTTTGCCGAAACGTGAATGGAGGCCCTCTGTTGAGACTCAAAAGTGTTTTGGGTTCCGTCTGTCCGTCTGTCTGTCTGCCTGTCTGTCGTGCGATAGCGGCCGCAAAAATCACGCTATTGACTTGAAATTTTGCACACATGTTCATGATCCCCACAAAATTAGCTGTATAGTTTTGGGTGTGCATTCCATTTGTAGTTCGTGTACAGGGACACGCCAAAGTTTTTCTTATCTTTACGGCCTATGGGAAGAATTTGTCGCGGTCCCCAAAATAACGCTATTGACTTGCAATTTGGTACACATATTCATGAGTCCTACGGAATTAGCTGTATAGTGTTAGGTGTGTATTCCATTTGTCGTTCGTGTATTGGGACATGCCAAAGTTTTTCTTATCTTTACGGCCTATTGGAAGAATTTGTATGTACCGCAATAGCGGCCGCAAAAATCCTTCGATTGACTTGCAAATTGGCGCACACGTATCGGCTTTGCATATAAGCAGCTGTATAATTTTTATTGCTATATTTTTTATAAACTGTGTACAGGGACACGCCAAAATTCTTAACATTACTGCGTATGGGGTGAATTTCATTCAAACGCATTTTAATATCATTACTTTGCAATAAAGAAAATGAAACTAGCGTACGTGAGTAAGATGCTTAAACTTATGTTGTTTGAAGAAAATATGTACTCTTAAGCTTTCTAATTAATCTACAGGATCTTACAAAAGTGTTCTGACAATATCACGTAGTCCTCCAAACGATGTTACATTTGGAACAATTTATTAATTTTAAACGCAAAATAAGCTGAATAGATTTTACTGGTGTATACAATGTTTATGGTTCGTTTACAAAGACACACGAAAGAATTTCGTAACATTAGAGCCTATGGACAAATTTTTAATTTAAGCGCGCACTTTAATGCGTTTATGCTGAATTGAATAAAGTTAACATACATTATAAAGAAGCTTAAAATCATGTTTACTCTTGAAAAATGTTATGTATAGACTATATAATTTATGGGACCACACAAAATAATTCCGAGTATGCACTGTAATCATCCAAATGATGTCAAATTAGTTTGGAAAATTAATGAGTTATAATTAATTAGGTATATTCCTATTATTGGCATTTATAATGACTGTGGCTACTTTTCCGGAATACATAAAGGAATTTCGTACTATTACGGTCTATAGTCGGTATTTCTTAAAAGTGTATTTTAACATGGTTACATCCCCATCAAATATAATGAAATTTTATTAGAATTTTAAAAGCATGTTTTCCTGTTGAAAATTGTGGGCAGAGAATTGATAATTAGTTTGAAGGTTACTCAAAATATTTCCGATATGCTATGTATTTTATTTTTTTTTTTTTTTTTTTTTTGTATGAAATTTGATATTTATGAAATTTGGTATTTATGCATTTCAGGGAAATAATACAAGACCGTCGTTTATTAAGAATACATATTGTTTGGTACTTGGGTGTTCGTAAGTTGTCCGAGAATGAAAGGCGAAATTTGCAAAAATTCAGTGATTTATTCACAGAAAGCTCCAGAAAAATCCAGGTCTATAAACCAAGTATCAGCTTCAATTCAACCAGTAAACATAGCTTAAACAACAGCCGTTAACAGCAAAGCAACATTACAAAATATTTATCAATAACACATAAAGCAAGTCTCATTCAAAGACGCCCAAAGCAAAGCAAGTATTTGACGAAACTGACACAGATCTGAGATTGGCCGCCTTGGCTAAAGAAAATGCTCCTTTTATACTATTCTATCGAACACAGACTGTTCTGGAAAATTCTCGTATGTCATCAGCCAATGAGATTAGAGTATCCATATTTGGTATATCCCTAATAAGGATTTTTTGCCAAAGTCGCCAAAAAAAATCGCCAAGGAGGGAAACAGTCGCCAAATTTGGCGCCAAATCCATTTCTTCCCTTATTGGAGCTCTTTAATGCGTTTTTAAAGGAAAATTAGGCTATTTTAACGCTAAAACGACTAGAAATGCAGAAAATTAACATTTTATCGACTTTCTAAGCCTATTTAAAAGAATTTATAGAAAAATAAATGCAATTATTTACAATTCCGTAACACTTTATATGATATACAAATAGGTATAGAAAGAGAGATACAGCAGGGGGTTGAGGGGGGCTACAGCCCCCCTCAGGAATGTATCTGATTATGGTGATAAGTCGATCGAATCAATATATACTATTTTATAATAAGAAATAAATAAAAATGACCTATTGAATAATGTCTGATGCAAATAGGACGTTGAGGCTTCTGATCTGCAGATCCACTAGTATTTATAAAAATACTTATAACTATACATATGTTTTTCATTTCAGCAGAGGTGTTGAGTAAAAAGTAAAATAATACTAAACTGAAATCTTCCCTTATTATGATTTTGACTGATAAGAACTTATATACAACTATTAAATGGCCCTAAGTTTTATAGGAAAAGTAAAAAGTTTATATGACAATTATTGACGCAAATGTTTTTCCTTTTCTTTTGAATGAATGAAATGTTTAAACAAGAAAGTAATATTAAGGAAAAATTAAATTTTCTAAAACCTGAGAAACAATGCATTTTACTGAATTGAAATATTGTATAAAATGCAGTTAAACTGTCCTATATGTATATCCAGTTAGAATGGCTGAATTATCACAATAAGCGTAATATTCTATTAACTAAGACAACAGATTTAGTAAGTTTAAAATTATCAAAACAATAAAGAATAATTCTTTTAATTTGATAAAATTCAAATTTTAAAGAGAGGGCATTAAATTATGTTGCAATTGTAGCTTTTCAATATTCGTTAAAAACATTCCATATATGTCTTTCGTTGATTTTCTTTTTGTGAAGATAACTTTTTGTTTTTGTACATATATCATATTATGAAGATATTTGTTTGTTAAATTAAATTTATACACAAATATACACCGTGACCAATAAGTTCTCATACAACTTTTGAAGCACGTTAAAAAGTTGTACATATGTGTTACTGTAGTCCCAATTATTTTGCAGGCAATTTAGTGTAAGGTATAAAGCTATTGCAAGTGTAAATGTTGTAGTTATTATAATTTTTCTTTAATTAGGTAGAATAAAGAAATTGAGAGAAATTGTGATTTAAATAAATTCGTCAAAGAGGAGCAGCCGGGGAAATTTTCAGAGACTTGAAAGCCCTGGGGGTGAAGAGATAGTTCATTTACAGAACTATCAGAGGGTATAATAAGACGTTCTCTGTCGATGACAGAAAAAGATCTGGCAGACCGAGGTCCGTTCTGACAAAAGAGGCTGCGAAAAGGGTCAGGGAATGGATACGACGAAACGGACAAAGATCTGCTAGAAAACTAACACGAGAGCACAAAATATCGAAGGAGTCAATGTTAAACATTCTGAAAAAGGACCTTGAGTGCAAGGTTTGTAGAAAACTTAAAATTCACGGAGTTTTAGAGTCTGCTATGATCAAAGGGAAGCAAAGGGTGGAAGAAATTCTTGCTTGGCACGCTAGGGATGAATTTGTCTTTTCAGACGAGAAACTATTCAGTTTACAGCAAAGTCTCAACCCCAAAAATGACAGAGTATGGTCAGTTTCTATTGATAACATCCCTGAGAGCCAACATCACGTTCCGCGTTATCAAAATGCTTCGTCTCTGATGGTTTTGGCCGCTATTTTCAAAAGAGGAAAACTCCCGTTAGTCTTCGTTGATAAGGGGTTAAAAATCAATGCCCAATATTATAAAACTGAGGTTTTGGAAAACGTTTTACTCCCAAAAGTCCAGAGTATGTATGGGGCGGAATATTTCTGCTTCCAACAAGATGGTGCCCTTCTCATACCGCACGTGTGGTTCAGGAGTGGTGCAGTCAAAATTTAGCTGACTTTTTGCCAAAGAACGAATGGCTCCCCAACTCACCAGATATGAACCCGCTTCATTATTTTGCGTGGTTATACATGCTCTCCCAACTGAATAACTATAAAATCACTGATTTCAACAAATTCAAAAATGTAATTCAAAAGATGTGGTAGGAAATGTCAATGGAAGCCGTGCGTGCCGCATGTGATGGATTTGAAAAGACACTTAAGCTCGTTAAGAAACTAAAAGGCGGAATTATTCCAAAGGCTTTATTGTAAAGATACTCAATGATTGCTACTTTAATTTGATGCAAAAAGTTTTTGTATAATTTATTTTGTGTTATTGTAATAAAAATTTGAAAGTGTATGAGAACTTATTGGTCACGGTTATAATTACACGACAATACTATGTATAAAATTTAATTTAGTGCATTATAAAAATTATTCTTTCGAAACGTTACTTTAATTATTATAAACAATAGAAAAAAATAATCTGCACAGACATATCAATGATAATATTTTGACAAATTTTAAGTATATGAATTGATTAGTTTACTTTTTATCACCGTAATTTTTAATTTAAAAAAGCCGGCCAGGTGGTTCGGTCGGTAGGACGCTGCCTTCCGAATCTACTGGTCCCAGGTTCGAATCCTGGTGCGGGCTTGGATGTTTGTGTTGTCTTATGTCTTCAAAATATTGTGTACTTGTATAATAAAAAACTTGTAAACCCTTGTGGTGTGGATTTTTCGAGATATAAGCGGCCTTAGAGGCAAGCAATAAATCTCAGTACTCATCAAACCAAACCAAACCAAACCAATTTAAAAAACCAAATATAAATAGAAAATAATATCACCTCTTAATTCTCACTGTTACTCTAAATAATAATTCCAGGTTTCGGGAATTTACAAGGATTAAAAAAATCTTACAAGAGAGTTAATTTGTATAAGAATTATATTATATGTCAGCATACAGACAGATATAATAGTTAAATGTATAAAAATATAAATAGAAAATAATATCACCTCTTAATTCTCACTGTTACTCTAAATAATAATTCCAGGTTTCGGGAATTTACAAGGATTAAAAAAATCTTACAAGAGAGTTAATTTGTATAAGAATTATATTATATGTCAGCATACAGACAGATATAATAGTTAAATGTATAAAAATATACATATTTTCATTGAGAACTTAAAGTTTAAAAATATAGAGCAGTTAATTTGTACAACATAATTATATGAAAACTTCATTAGTGCTTCATTTTATTATAAACAAATCGGAATAAATAAATAAATAAATGAAAAACAAGGATTGGATGATAGATATTAAGTTGAGAAATACTTGGGTTTTATGATCAATTTCAAAATAACTGGAAATTAAAAATAAATACAAGAAAATATACATTTAATTGCATTAAATAATGTTTACATTTTGATTATATATTGTTTCAAAATATATCATATGTCATAATTTACTTAATTTGATTACATGTTTATAATTACATGTTTGTGTAATGTACAATTATAAAACGTCAGTTATATCTGGAAAGAATCTAAATAAATAAATAAATAATTTTTGCCGTGAAAATTACGTATGCAGTCATCGATTTTTGAATAAAGAAGCAAACAAAAACTTTATGCAGAAAATGTAAATAGTCGATGTTATTTTAAGCAATTTTTCTAGGACTATTATAAGTAAAAAAATATACAAAGGAATTTTATCAAAAGCGATTTTTTTTTTAGCTAAACATAAAAGATGAATTAAAAAAATTAATTAGATAGCATTTTTAAAATTTTGTTGGAAAATAAATAAGTTATCGAGCCAGTTTTCTTTTTCTTACTTGCTTTCTTTTTCTTTTTTTTCCCTTTTCTATTTTTCTTTTTCTTTTTTTTTGAAAAAGCACCTGCGGAACAATTTAATGCTTTTATTTATTAAATCTTTTGTATCTTTTGTAGGTATTTTAAAAATTGAGGAAGCTTTTCAACTTAAATATTTAAATGCTTTATTGTTAAAAAAAAAAAAAAAAAAAAAATGCAGAGATAAAAATTTTTAATAAAACCCACGTGTTTATTTAAGTTTAAATATAAATAAAAGGAATCAGTAGAGGATTCTACTAGCATATATTTTAATTACTATTCTTTTTTAATATAACTGTTTGATTTTATTAATTGTTGAATTTCTGCGATTAAGTAAGGAGAAAAGTGCTATAAAGGAAAAATGTTCGTGTTTGAAACTGTACGACTGAAGTGAAAACGTCTATAGTGTAATTCATATAGTATAGTAGTAATAATAACATAATTCAAAAAACATTCATAACAATTATAACAAAAAGCAATATATTATCTTTTAAATAAGTTTGACCTCGATAATATAAGCAAACGCTCTTGAATACTTATAGGGGTTTCTAGAACTCGTTTTCAAAGGGGACTAGAATTCATGATGACTTATGACTATTTTTTGCTAGAGCCACAATTTAGATTCTAGATGTCAGTTACAGAATTTTTTCTTAGTGTATAGTTGTCACTATTTGCGAATTGATAATATTATATATAATTCCCTGGTTATGCCATTAACTGTTAAATAGTATTAAAGTGCACTATTAATTAACGTGTAAGATTAGTTTTTGATAAAGATTTATATCAATATTAATATTTATATGCAAATAAATGTTTTTTTTTTTTTTTTTTTTTTTTTTTTTTAATGTCAAAAAATCCTATTTCACATGCTTTGTTACATAAACAAACTTGACACGTGACCTTAAACTTTAAATTATTTTGAGAAAGGATTAGGTGAATTCACTTTGAAGGAAGAAATGCTTGCAGTGCGCGTAAATAGTTTTCATTTTACTAATTTTTGATAAAGTATCATTTTGAATTTTTTTATCTACGTGTAAATACACATATTTCATTTTATGTAATCCACGGATTTCCTTGCATAAATAAATGTATTTTATAAGAGAGTGCCACAATTTCATAATTTAAGAAACTCAATTTTTATTTTGAAAAATTTTTCCCGTTTGAAACATTTTCGCTCATATTTAGATTTTCATAAATATTTATTAATCTAATAGGAATAATAGTGAACATGACATTTATGAGATTCAATACATATATACAGGCATAAACATAAGTGAGACATACTTATCGAATTTAGATTTTTTGTCGAATATTCATGGAAGAACATTATGAATTCTCTCGGAACTTCAGAATTAAAAGGAAAATGTTATACCTTGACTATCTCAGTGAAAAATTTTTCCCGAGGGCAATAAGGGGATCAGTTACAAATTAAACAGTAAATATAATTTTTGAAATCACCATGTAAAAAAATAATGCTTGAAATGTGTGTGAATCGTAAGCCTATGCTTACGATGCTTTTCTTAATTATATTCATTTCTCAGAAAACATGGATTTTTATAGAGATATAAAGGTTTTCTTTAACAAAAGTGTCAGTTTTTCGTAAGTTTTATGTGTATAACATGTAGAGTTTTCAAGCCAGTGTGATGCCATGTTTAGAAAGCTTGACGTACTACATTAGAAATAATATACCTCAATCAGAATACAAACCTGTCAAATCTCTAATAAAATATGAACAGTTTTACTAAATAATTTTTTAACTGCGTATGCTGAAATCGTTAACAAAATTTCTTTTGCATAATTTATTAGCCAAATGTATAGAGATATTTTAAAACTAAGTAATTATCTTGAAAATTCAGAGAGTTGTCCTCGATAGAAGAGATGAAACAGCGTTGTACGTTGATTGAAAATAAAAATATGGATATTCCTTATAATTTTACTTCTTTTGGAAAGCACTTGAAAATTAAACTATTAAAGCGCTTTTTTATGCATTTGGTTTTTTATTTATTTATTTATTTTTAATTAATTTTAGAAATAAAATTTTGTTAACGCTTGTGCATTCGCAGTTAAAAGCCTTTACTAGTTCTTACGTTGCAGCAGATAATATAATTATTTTTAAAATTATGATTACAATAACCTGTGTCTAATATCGCATGTTGAGTTTCTAAAAATGCCTGGCATTGGTTTGAGAAACTTGCATATTATTGACAAAAAACATACAAAAAATTATCGATATTGTTAAGAAACCTTTCACATGTCTATGAATATACATACTATTTTCATATAAATCAATGTATATAATTAAAGAAGTATGATAATCATATACTACAGCTACAAAGCATTCCAAGCATTATTTTTTATGGGGCCAAACATATATTTTTGAAATTTGTAACTGATTCCCTTTCTGCTCTCGGGAAAAACTTTCACTGGAACATATTGTGTAAAACATTTTTTTTTTACTAATGAAATTCCAAGACAATTCATTGAGTATTTCTTTAAATATTCCTCAAAAACTTCTAAAATCGAAAGTTTGCCTTCACGCGTTTTGCGCATAAATGCATATAGTCCAGTACTATTTTGCGCAACTGTTTAGGGAATGTATACATATTTAAATTAAGATTATTATATTTGGAAATTGATTTTTTTTTTGTTTATTGTGACTGTTGTTGATAATGTCGAAAATGAAGCAATACATTTTAGCGTATACTTTAATGAATTAGACTAGTTAATTTCAAAAATTAATAAAATTGATGCGAAATATTTGTTCTCTGATTTGCATGTTTTTAACCTCCATTTCTCATAACAATATGTACTTCAATCTTAAGCAGCAGTGAGTTGGGTAGTTTTCGTCTGCCCCCCCCCATCCCTTTTTTTCCCCTTTTTTTAGTAGTTTTTTTTTGTTTTGCTAGTGTGTAAAGAAACTTATAAAAAACAGCTTTAAAACGGAGGTCCCTGTAAAAATTTAAATATCAGAATTTTTAAAGACCTCATATATTAACTTAAATTTTTGCTTAAGTAAGAGACTTTAACAACGGAAACACTTTTGCGATTAATTAATCATGGCTAATTAATTTAATTATAACTAATTAATGTTCATTCATGATTCACAAAAATGCTCGTTAGACATGGCACATCACTTCGCAAAAATTTTTTTCATTATCTGGCTGGGTTAGATATTTAATGAACTGGTCTTTTCAAATTTATGAAATATATTTAGTAAGGCATTTGTAGATATAGGAACGGATCTTGAGATCAATGTTTGGAAATTTTTGATAGCATAAGACAGACTCTAACTCTTTTAATGAAAACCTTGTCTGTTATAAAATCATGACGAGGAACACAGCTTCAAATAGCAATAACTCGCCTGTCTCTGTCATAACTATAATATTTAAGATACCTCTTTTAATTATTATACCTTCAGAGCTAAAGTAAGTATCCGTATATAATCTATACACAATATATTTCTTCTGTTCAAAACGAATAAAGCGTCATCTATCGGTAAATTTTCTAACAATCTTTTTCTTTACTTAAAACGAAATTTCATTGCTTCACATATATTCAAATTAAATATCAATTTATTCTGTTTATTGATTCTTATTTTAGAACTTTTAGAACTTTAAATTTTAACAGTAATCACTTTGATCTTAAAACTCTTTGTTCAATACCTTTTATTTTTTAATTCATTCATACTTTTAACAATTTCTTTCAACTATTCCATGTGCACATTCTTTTTATTGCAGAAATTCAAAAGTCATTGTATATTTTTTTTTATCAGAAGTAAATTACCTTAATCTTTAATACGTTTCTAATATGTGGAGTACTGAGTCACGATAAAATCGAAGGAAAGTACAATAATACATAAATTTGAAACAAAGTATAAATTTTTTGATTTTATCGCAGGATAGATTGATTTTCTAAAAGTTAGAAAATAAATTGAATATACTTAAAAAAAAGTACATTGAATTAATAATTTTCTAAAGATATAAAAGTAATTAAATATACTTTTGCTATGTAAATCCAACTTTATTTTAACAAGTTAGTCAACAAAATTTAAATTCAAAGAAAGAAAATTAGTTTAGGGATGTAAATAGTTTCACGAACTGTTTATTTTGTTTTGAATCCCGTTATACTTTAATTTATGCAACAGAGTTGAAAATTATTGACTTTTCTGATTGTATTGTAATGTGTATCATCACAATAAAATTCGCAGCTTCATTAAAAATAGGTGAGCCTAGAATTGTTCATTTCTGATTCTATCAATACTAGTTATTAAAGTAAGAGTGAATGCGAATTTATGCAATAGGGAATTAGTTTAGTTGAGTTATATTAAACTGAGTTGAAACAATTAATTCAGTAAATAACTCTAAACCAGTCAAGTGTATATAAATAGTACTTTAAATAACATTAAATCTTTGTGGATGAGTGACGGCAGATAGCGGACCAAGTCTTTTTCAGACTACATTTAGGTATTCTTTTAAAACAATACATTATTAAAAATATAATTTTTCGTATTAGTAGTTAACCCATCAAATGCCATTAATTTAAATTTGAATATTTAAAATTCTTTTATTAAATACATTAATATAAAGTAGCGAGATTTGCTGTTCAAAATGGGAAGTTCTGCCATCCGCAAAGGTTTAAAAGCAAACAAAAATTACATATACACTATCTAACAATAAGTATTTGAACACTTTCGAATTGAGACGTTTTGTCAAATATCTAGAAAACGTCTTTAGGAATCATCTTGAAAATTTGGTAATGTGAAGAACATGTTATACCTCATATATTTCAGTAAGAGTCGTGCCCTGAATAGGAAAAGGGACCAGTAAGAAAGTAAACAAAAAACAAAATGTTTTGGATCACCCTGTAAAAAGTAATGCTTTAAATGCGTTTTGACTGCAGCATGTTATTATGTTATTATGAGAATTTTTTGAATTATCTGTATATATTTTTGTGAGGCTACAACATATATGCATGGAGATATAACAGTTTAAAAAAAATCCACTTTTTTAATTATAACACGTAAGGTATTAGATCCAGTGCAAAGCAATGTTTAGGAAATTTGGCATACTGCATTAGACAAAGCGAATTGAAATCAGAATGCAAAAATTTTAAATATCTTGCGAAATATGAGCATTTTTACTAAATAATTTTTTACTATGCATGCGCTAGCTTTAATTTCATTTGCATAATTTAATAGCCAAAAGAATTGAACAACTTATATGAAAACCCCAAAAATTTATCTTATAAATTAAAAAAGTTATGAGAGATAGAATGAACAGAATTTCAGTTTTTCTCAAACAAAAGGAATATGTTATGGGGTTTTATAAATATTTATTTACATTCAGCGAACGCTGTATTACCACTGGGCATTTGTTCAATCAAAATAAAAAATGTGAGTAAAACCCCTTAAAGTTTATCTTTTATTTTGAGAGAACTAAAATTCTGTTCATTCTATCTCTCATAACTTTCTGAATTTGCAAGATATATATTTGTTTGGGGTTTTTATATAACTTGCTCAATACTTTGGGCTATTGAATTATGCAAATGAAATTTTTTAAAAGCTAGCGCATACATAGTTAAACACTATTTAGTAAAAGTGCTCATATTTCGTAAGATATTTAACATTTTTGTATTCTTATTGCGGTACGCTGCGTCTAATGTTTGCCAAATTTTCTATAAATGTCATTGCACTGAGTCTAATATCCTAATGTTATATTTTAAAAAGTGGATTTTTTTCTTTTTTTTTTACAATTTTTAATACAAACTGTTATATCTCCATGAATATATGTGATAGCCTCATAAACATTATACAGATAATGAGAAAAATCATCTTAATTGCATGCTACAGCCAAAACGCATTTAATTCATTACTTTTCACAGAGCGATCCAAAACATTTCGACTTTTGTTTAATTTTTTGCTGGTCCCCTTTTTCTCTTCAGGACGCAACTTTTGCTGAAATATATGAGGTATAATATGTTCTTTACACTACCAAAGTTTCAAAATGATTCCTAAAGAACTTTTTATATATTTGTCAAAACGTCTAAATACGAAAGTGTCCAAATACTTATTGGTAGATAGTGTATTACCATTGAAAGAACTATTTCAAGGGGAAAAAAAACTAACGGCTGAATGCATTTATTTATTCAGTGTATTCATGTCAGTTTCTAATATATTGCTACTTAAAGTGGACAATCAACCAAAATAATTGGCGTGATAGTAATTGTTTTTCTTCCTGTTTGAAAAATATTCTTTATGTTTACGAACGCTTGCAAGGGCAATATTGAAATTGCCACTTTTAGTATTCCCAAGATACACTCCTATTAATTTTCCAATGAATATTTCAGGAGTAAACCGAATTAAGTTATGTTGATATAGATAACACAGGTTAGATAAAATAGTTGAAAAACAATAGTTTGGAATTGACTGAATGTAATATAACCAAATTTGACGAATATATGTTTGATAAATAAATAAATAAATAAATAAATAAATAAAATAAAATAAATAAATAATTTTTAATTTGTTCAAAAAACGTAACCATCAGGTTTTTCAGTCGGTCACTATGCCGAAAGTGATTTTTTACAGACGTCAAGCAAAATTATTGAAGCACACATCCACATTTTTCATATTTTGTTTAGTTTGATCGCTAATTTTTATCACCAACTTACTTTTTTATAAACAGCATAAGACTAAGATGATGACTCGACAAATATTTACTTAACAAAACAATATTAGTTGCACATTTTTTAAAAAGGAATTTTTAGTGCTTCAATAACTTTGCTGCCGACTGTATATCAATAAGCAATGAAACTATTGTGTACTTGAAAAGAACATATCTGTCAGTTTTCTGTCAAAAATGAATTAAACATTAAATAATTAGAAAATAATACCTTCTGTGCATGATTATCTATCTTATATGCTGAATTTTACTCATGTGATTAGACTTTAGAAATCTATAATAATGAAAGAAGATGTCTGTTTGTCACTCTGCCTGTCTCTCTGTCTGTCTGTGCGTCTATACGTTCAGCCCCTATTGAACGCTGAATTACAAAAATTGACATACGGATGCTCAGGAGCCTTCCCGAGGGGCTCCTGAAAACATAATTTTAAAATTTTAATTAGTTCTGGAGATATTAATTAAAACGTCGACCTATGCCAATTAATAAACCAGTCAATTTTGAGCTTAAGATGCGTTTAAGGAACTTTAAATGGCTAAATAAATTAGAAATATCGATCCAATCGTTACAAACTCGGTACCAAATGAAAGGGGAAATTTTTATGAATCCAGGAGTGCAAACAGAATTTCAACACGACAATTAGAGTTTTTAAAATTAACTAAAGTATGAATTTTAGGTGGCAACAAATCACTTGAATCTAAACGAAAGCAGACGATAGTCTCCACCGTCTGGAGCGGAAAGAAAACATCTGGAACTAATTAAGGTCACATGTTTTTGAAGTGGGATTAAAAATTGCACTTTTCAAAATTCTTCAAATTTTCTCTCACGAACACAAAACGTAATATACAACCTGTACAACACAAGACCAACTTGCAGTTCAAATTTCATAAATTTTGGTTAATAAGCAAAAAAGTATTTTTTTTTTTCAAATTAATTTTATTCTAACTTACGTCTCTCTCTCGAAAGACGATGTGAGTTTCCATAGCAACGAATACATTTGAAGGTAAAAACAATTCTTTTTTTTTAAATTTCGAAGTATTTTAAGTTGAGATATGACGCTGAAATTTCATATTTTGGGGCCGACAAGTTGAATGAGGACATTTTCGAAAGTGTAAAATTATTAGGGTGGGGGGTGGGAAGGGGGCGAAGGGGGCAAAAAAAAATCGTGTTAGACCGTTCAAAATTGGTATAGATAGGTTTTTGGAGACTACAAGTCGAATGAGGATATTTTCAAAATTGTAAAATTTATACGGGAGGCGAGAAGGGGGCGAAGGGGGCAAAAAATTAGAAACTGACTTAGACCGTTCAAAATTGGTATATACTGGTTTTTCGGGCCTACAAGTCGAATGAGTATATTTTCGGAAGTATAAAATTATTAGGGGGGGCGAAGGGGAAAAAATAGAAATTGAGTTAGACCGTTCAAAATTGGTATATATAGGTCTTTGGAGCCTACAAGTCGAATGATGGTATTTTCAAAACTGTAAAATTATTAGGGAGGGGGGGGGACAAAATATTAAAAGTTTGTGTTAGATCGTTCAAAATTGGTTTTTGGGGTCTAGAAGTCGAAGGAGGATATTTTCGAAAGTGCAAAACTATTAGGGGGGGGGGCGGAAAGAGGACGAATGGGGCAAAATATTAGAAATTGAGTTACACCCTTCAAAATTGGTATATATAGGTTTTTGGGGCCTACAAGTGGAATGAGGATATTTTCAAAACTGTAAAATTATTAGGGGAGTGGGAAAGGGGGCGAAGGGGGCAAACAATTAGAAATTGAGTTAGACCGTTCAAAATTAGCATGTATAGGTTCTTGGGGCCTACAAGTCGAATGAGGATATTTTCGAAAATTTAAAATTATTAGGGGGGCGGGAAGGGGGACGAAGGGTGCAAAAAATTAGAAATTGAGTTAGACTGTTCAAAATTGGTATATATAGGTTTTTAGGGCCTACAAGTCGAATGAGGATATTTTTGAAAGCGTAAAATTATTAGGGGCGGGAAGGGGGGCGAAAAATGCAGAAGTCCTGTGACGGGAAAAAGGCGCCGCATGCGCCACCGAGCGGGAGTTCCTTAAAGTCGGATTTTTCAAGGATTGCGATCCAGCTGGTTGCAGAAAGCGGCTAGTATTAAATATTTTGATCATCTAACAACTTTAAGAGCCAGAATAGTATTTTTTAATAAATATATAGGAATATCTAGCCTATATTTTACTGTGTCAGTTTTAATTCTTAGAATCTCTGTCTCTCTCTCTCTCTCTCTCTCTCTTTTTTTTTTTTTTTGTTTGTTTCTAAAATAAACAATAAACAAGTGGAATGTATTCAAACTTAACAAAACATTTTTTTTTTTAATAAACTAAAAATAACTATTTACAAATGCTTTTCTTTACTAAATTTCACCAATTAAGTACTTTGAGAGATATGAATTCTCGATGACATTTTTTATTTTCACAAGGAAATTCCTCTGATTTATTTTCCTAAAACCATCTGTAATTTTTGTTGTACAATAGCTTTAGGTTATTAAATATAGCATGCACACAGAAATGATGAGAAAGAAAATGTACATTCGTATAAGAATTTGGAAGACTAGATGAGTAAAGTAATAATTTTGTGCTTTTCACCTTGGCTCCAACTCTTACAATAAAATTTCTGGTATGTTTCATTTGAATTATTTTCCCTCACGAAGAAAGATTCCCATTTTAAATCTTTTGAGAAGTGAGAATCAATGTCAAACAGTGATATATGCGTTTAGTATTTCATGTTTAAGTATTAATATTTTTTCCCTGAGTCTTATACCGGTAATTTTGTACAACGATTTACGTTACAAAATAAGTCTATTCTATTAAGTTGAATTTTATGGTTTCAGAATACTGGTGTGAGACTCAGGGAAAAAATAAAGCCCGTACGAACCCTGTTCTAAATCCTTATTTTAATATTTTTATTGTAAGCTAATACACAGAGCAGCTATAAAAGCCTCAAAAAAAAAAAAAAAAAAAAAAATGCCCAAATTGATACAGCGAAATTTTTTGGATCATGTTAACGACTGCATTATTGCAAAATAAATAAATAAATAAACATAGTAGTTATTTTTAACATATTAGTTCTATTTGAATTTTTAGTGTGTCATTTTTTAACGTTTCACACTGAATATATCATAATAAAACTTCAGATCGGCATGAGAAGGGAACTAGAAGGAAACGGTCAAAGGGTTAATTGTCAATTGGTAATGGAAACTTGTAGCTGATGCCAAGTAACAATTCCATAGAATATATTTTAGCTCATGAACAGATGGTATGTTCAAAATACGTATACGTTAGAATAGATTATTTAGTATGCAGTTTATGTTTCTTGACTCTTAATGTCCGAACCGCAAAATTAGTAGCACTTAATGCAGGAATACTTATAGTTATACTTATAGCAGTCTTTACTTATAGTTATATAAACATTTTCAAAACTTACAACGGCCCACCAGCGGCCGAGCGGTTCTGCGCTCAAAGCTGGTAGACGTGAGGTGCCGGGTTCGATCTCCGGTCGCGCTCGTCGACCTAGCCGTTCGGAGTTTTCCGTGGTTTCCTCCGAAACTTGCGTAAATACGGGCTAGGACCCCTTAGAAAGACCTCCACGGAAGGCCCTCCCCCTCAGGCCTAGGACCCCAGTGTTGTCAATCGGCCTTTAATCCCTAACACCAACACCAAAACTTACAACAGGGATAAAAATCAATATTTTCGTTTTAAAAATAAATTTTTATTATTCAAAACTTTTGCATTTTCGTGCTAACTTAAAAAAAAAAAAAAAAAAGTATACATATATATATATGTATAGGGGAGACCCATGTACCTAGGGCCGCTTTTTTTCAATGCCCAAAAACAGAGCCCTTGACCTGTTTAAAATTATCAAACTGATATGTACATATCTTTAGGACTAATTACTTCCAAATGGGATTAATATAAATACCTAAAATAATAAATTCCGACAAATATAAGGTTTTAAAAAAACTTCACTCGTGGCCCTAGGTACAACACCCTCATTGTACCTGGGGCCAGACCTCATTGTACCTAGGGCCATTCTCTCAAATTTAGATTTCACTTTGTAATGAATAAAAAATAAGCATATAAACATGTATTTTATAAAAGAAACAATATCAAGTAATATATTTATTTATCATATAATAGTTATCATGTTGTTGCCTTAAGTTAAAAAACACGAAATTTTTCACTTTCTTTTTCTTCCTTTGGGATATTCTAACAGAATGTTTTTTTTTTTTTTTTTTTTTTTTTTTTTTTTTAATTTCTTTTTCTTTCTTTTTTTTTTTTTCAATTTATTTATTTATTTATTTTTTTTCTGGAGTGTCTCTTGGATTTCTAGATCTCTCTGGTTTTCGGTCACATCTTTTCTTTGATGTGGGAGGTTTTGCTTTAGGTAAAGGTTTTGCTTAGGTTCGTACCTGTTAAAGAATAACACATGAAAAGATGTTAGATGTTGAAGGTTTCGAAATTTCAACAGGACTCGAAACAGAGACATCCAATTCTATCACTGTTGGTTCTTCCTGAAAATCTTTTTTTTTTTATTATTATTATCATTATTAATTTATGGAGGGGTCTTGTCTTTCAGGCACATTTCAACTTAAATATTCATCCTCAGTGAATGTGTTTTGATTTATTGGCTATATGCCGGATACACGAAAGCCTGATAGAATGTTTACAAGAGTAAAGGCCGACGGATAGGACATGCCAACACTTTCAGCAACGTCATATATAGTGATTGGTTTACCAGGGTTTGCCAGCATCCAATTACTATAGGCTGTACAGTGTTTCTTAACATTTTCTCGACCGCTGATGTAGATTCACGTCATTTGAAAATATGAAACTCCACCAGTGGGCGTTTCTTTTACAATTTGTATGTTATTTGTTTCTAAAAAATATACACAATATTCATATTTGTACAATCAGTATACTATGGATGCAAATATTTTAATGAGAGAGAGAGAGTATGATTATAATGCATATCCATTTGTAATATAAATGCGAATACGGAAAATTTTGTTTTGAAAAATTGTAACTTATGAGAAAAACGCCCACAGACGGACCTTACTGTGAAAAAGACAAAAACATGCGGTCGCGAAAGTGTTAAATGGTCCAAACACACTGGCCCTAGGTACAAGGCAATTATGTGGCCCTAGGTACAAGTTTTGGTAACTCCATTCAAAATGCCCTCCACTAAAAAATCAACATGCAGAGAGGACTAAGTAAATATCTCATTTATTACTCAATATAACAAGCAACATTATACACTAAAAATGAAAGAAAAATATTTGATTTGCCTTTGTAAAATAGCAAAAGAGATGAGCTACAAAATTTTACTTCAAACCATGTAAATTCGTTTTCTACATGTAACTTCTCTAAACTTTCTCCTCAAAAGTTCCAAAGTAGTTGTAAAAGTAGCAATTGGTGGTGTTACTCGCCCAATTGAGTATTAAAACTTAAAATTAAATATTATTCAAATAAAGTGGGGTGGCCCTAGGTACACGATGGCCCTAGGTACACGGGTTTCCCCTATATATTATCGGTTTCTTACATTGAATAAAAGCAAAATTGAATTATTTTCTGATAAACTTCTAAACTTTTTTAATAATATTCATTTCTTTATTCAAAAAATTGATTTTTTTAAAATCCGATTTTGATAATCAGTGTATTTATTATCTCTAATAAGTAAAAATATACAAACTGAAGTAAATTTTAATAACGTACTTTTAAGTATCAAGAAGATGCATTATACCCAAATGTTAGCTTTCTTGAGAATGCTATTTGAGAATTTTTCATTAAGATATCAATGTATAATAGCATGAAATTTTCTGTTATTAATCTCCCCCCGGATTAAATATACATTCGCATATAATTCCAATTTGTATTAATAAGTAATTTGTTAGAAATTATCTTCACAAAGATGAATAGCGTAAGTAATAAGATTGAAAATATGTCGTTACGAATTCGCTAAACATTATTTTTCTATTAATTAATGGATGGTGGCTAAAAGAGGGCGCATAAACATGCCCCATTTCATTAATATCTACGTCATATTATTCTTCGTTAGAATACTCTGAATAATGGTAAAGTCCGAGGCATTAAATCTATTTATTAGAGTAGACAAGGCAAACAAATCAAATTTAATTATGATAAGAAACCTTTTTTTTTTTTTTTTTTTTTTTTTTTTTTTTGTGCGACGAAAAATGTCTTCAATGTTTTAGTTGTATAGGTAATAATAAATAATTAGTTTGTGCTTGTTAATGAATAAAATAATAATTTAAGCACAAAAATTTGATTAAATGAAGCAAAACTTATTTTTTATTATTAAGGTACAGAAAGATTTTTCTTAGAATAATTTTTACATTGAAAAACTTAGTGTACTGCAAAATTACTTTCACACGTTACATTGCTTAGAAATTGCTTTTTCTTAGAAATGATGTACCTAAATATGTTAATACAAAGTAATAATTATAATAATAAAACTTAATAATAAATTCCTTACTTATACGAAAATAACTCAAATAAATGAAACTTTTAAAAGTTAATACATTTTGATGAAGAATAATAAAATGATGTACATTTTGATGAAGAGTTCAGGAAAATTAATAATAATAATAATAATAATAATAATAATAATGATAATACATCTGTTTGCATCTTAAAATTAATTTTAATTCTTACACTTGCAGTTAAGAAAATGGAAATGAAAATATTCTAGTTTTAAGTCCATTTAATGTTTTATGTAATTATTATGTCAAGAAAAATGACACAAAACATGTTAAAATAACCGTATTATTTAGCTTTAAAGTTTTTAAAATTTTTGATTTTATTGTTCTCAGTTTTACATATTTAATTTTGTAATAAATACTCAATTTCTCAAGTTACAATCGCTATAAAGTCTTACTTAAAATAGAAAAAATTATGTATCGTCTTGTCTCTTGATATGAACAGCGGACATTAAATTTCTGATGACTTAAGGCCCGCCCCACTGCCCTGTATTCGAGGCCTCCGTAGCGCAAAATTTAAGCAAGATAATGCACGACCGCAAGTTGTTTGTATTGTTCGGACCTTCTTTGATACAGAATGTGTTCGACTGTTGCTCTGGCCAGCGCATTCTCCTGATCTCGCACCAATGAAAATGACTGTATGCCCCCCCCCCCCCACCACCACTCACCAGTAACTTCAATCGATGAATTGTGGCATCGTGTTAAAACTTCATGAAGTGCTCTACCCGTACATGTCATTCAATCGCTGTTCGATTCAATGCCTAAACAGATATGTGCTGTTATTTCTCACAGAGGTCGCTGCTTTATGTATTGTTTTTTCAGTACATATTACTCCAAATTTCCCGAAATTTTAATCAATTGTTCTTCCTACTATAATGTATGTGTCCAACAAATTTCATTCCGTTATTATTATTCCTTCTTGGTGTAGCAATTTTAATGGCCAGTAGTATATTTTAGTATCCCAAAATAAAATTAAATAAACAAAATTTTAGATAAAATGCTACACGAAGTTTCACGTGAGATCTTTTGCTGCGACGCCGCAACATTTTCAAATGTCCTCACATCGTGCTGTTCGGTGATGAAACTAATGTTTCCTCCACACCTTGAACTTCAGGTCAAGTTTCAACAGGTGTCGCCATTTCTGGTCTAAGCTTATTATAGGGTCATTTTTGTTGCAACTGCAATTACTTGTAAAAATTTCGATTGTTTTCCGATTCAGCGCGTAAATATGATTTTCGTAATTTGCTAGTTTTTTAGTGTTCTCAAAATCTATTTTTATTTCATTGTTTTTATGAATCTGATTAACTAAGATTTTCTGTTTAATTTCCACATCAATATTTCCACCAAGTCCATTAATAATTTGTAGCCGCCATTTTGTTTAAAAATGGCGGCTACTTGATAAGAAAAAAGAAATCAACCTAACCTTCCGAATGAGCCGGAAGATCTTGTTCTATTTGGGAACAGATCATGAGCACTAGGAAGCAATCAATCCTTCAGAATATTAATATACTGCTAACTGTTCATAGTTCCCTGTACAAGATGGAGTCATCCAGTTAACTTGTATGACATGCAACCCCACACCATTTGGATTTGTGGGTGTTTTCATGTGCAAATCAGGCAGTCTGGGCAGTACTTTCTTAAGTTATGTCTATTTAACAAAACATTTGTTGTTTCAACAAAACTTTTTATTGAAAAACACAAAACAATTTATTAAATAAACCATTTTTTTTTTTTTTTTTTTTTTTTTTTATATAGTCTCAACAAAAATTTTGTTGTTTCAACCAAATAATTTACTCTGTACATGTTATAAAAGTCTCAAATACAAAATTTCGATATTCTACAGCTAACAGTTTTTGAGTTATACAAGATATAATATATTTTATATTTTCGAGATTACAATATTTCCTTTACTTTCTACCAGAGTGTATAATGACTTATCACAAAAACTCTATATTGAAATGTTTTATTAATAACAAAAAACTTTTAAATGTTTTCTTCATACCTTTTATCATTTCTTCATATGACAAAGTTTAATTTATTCTTGAGAATAATGAGTAATTTTTTCCTTTATTCACATTACTTAAAAAGTTTCAGATGAGCGCAAAAAATGATATTTCATAGCCTTTGTTGGCATGTATTACACGAGAAATATTTTGAGACAAAGATTAAAATTCTCTTTTATACTTCAGTGATTTTTTTTTTCTTTTTTAAGAATATAGTTGTTTATCCACAACTTTTTAATTAAGTCTAGACGCTGAAGATTTTATCAGTTAAAAATAGTTTAATAAGAACTTATTTTTGCATGTATTTATTCTTTAAATCTTATAAATCAAAATAAATCTTTGGATAAATACCAATTTATGTATATTTTTTTCTTACGTGAGGCAGTAAAAACACATTTATTGTGAGAATACTTTTCAGATTATAGAAATTTATTTAAATAAAACTATTGAAAAAAGAAAAAAAAACCTTACTAAAATTTCTTTTGAATGTAAGATGTTATAGTTATAAAAGTTGTTTAAAAACTTTAGTGAATTCTGATATATAAAAGCATGTCGATTGTTTTGAAAAGAAGTTTTCTTTTCAAACACATTTATTACCCATATATGCTTATGCATTATATAACAACCTTTTAAAAAGTTCTCTTTTATACTTCTCTTTACTTTTATTCATATTTTCTGAATGAATAAAATCTTAAGATTCTTTTAATATTAAAGGATTTTATTAGAGTTACTTGAAATTTAATCCAAAGAAAGGATTTTGAATAATTCTATTTTTCCATTAAAGATAAATAAATAAATACATAAAAGGTTTTCAAGCGCGATATCTTATCGTAAAGTTTTTTTACATGTAATTTTAAAATGCCATCTCTCTGGCAAAAGAAAGTAAAATAATATACTAATAAAGATTTTAAATTAGCTTCAGCATTAAAAAAATACATAAATAGAACTATGTGTATTCAAATATTTCGCTAAATTAAAATGCAGATACATTAATGAATGAAAGTCTTTTTGAAATACTTCTGCCATAGACTAGAGAATTTTGAAATGACCGATATCGTATTAAGCTTTGCATGATATTATGAATAATGATTTAAAATTAACGTTTAGCTAAATAGATTTCTTAGTTTCCAAAAGTAATTCATTTACGAGGTAATAACATGGGAAAATTGCTGATGATATTGATGATACATAAATAATTAACACATTGCTTTTGAAGATAACAAATTTTTCTCATCACGGCATGAATACTTCGCTTTGATTAAAATCGATTTCTCTTGTTAATCAAGAAATTAAATTAAATAGAAAATTTAATCAAATAATTTGATTTCTTTGACTTATAATTGTAACAAAATAGCACCATTCAAGAGTCTTTAATATTTATTAAAATTAATCAATTTTTCATACAAAAGTGGAAGTCAGTTTTTACACTTAATCTAGAAAAAGATACGCGAAATTTGAAATGATTGAACAAAATATAAATAAATAAATAAACAAATAAATAGAATAAACAAATATTAATGTGCAATTGCGTATATTTTAAATGATGGTGCATAAATATTTAACACGTCGCTTTTACAGATTACAGATTTTTTTTCATCATGATATTAACATTTTATAGTGATTAAAATAGATTTCTCCTGTTAATCAAGAAATTAAATGGATTAGAAAATTTTTGATGAAATAATTTCATTTTCGTCATTTATAGCTACAATATAACAAGAAAGTCAATAGAAATAGAAATAGAATATAAAGTCAATAGAAAGTCTTTAATATTTATTACGACCAATAATTTTGCAAATAATTGTGGAATTTAATTCTTAAATCCCGTTCATGAGAAAATACATCTCCTAAATTTGGAAATAACCAAGCAATTTGTAAAAAACAGAATTTTTAATGAATATTAAAGTGTAAATGCCTATATCTATAATAATAAAGGAAGATGTCTGTCTGTCTGTCTCTCTGTCTGTGCATCTATACTTTCAGCCCTTACTGAACGCAGAAGTACAAAATTTGACATGAGGGGGCTCAGAAGCCTTACCGAGGGGATAGTGCAAAAATAATTGAAAAATTTTAATTAGATCCGGAGATATTAATTAAAACGTCGACCAATGTCTAATTAAAAAGTGAGCGGATCGTATTTTCCGCCCTTCAAGTAGAATTCAGCGCGTTCCTTAAAAGAAGAAACACAGAGAGAAAATTTCGCGCGTTTTTGTAAAGTCATCCCAGCTCAGCGGTTGCAGATATTGAAAATACACTTGTACCACGAGAAAGAGCATTTATTACCGATTCTTACGGTACAAATGTTTTTTGAAAAATACGGATTTTTTATATTAAAAAAAAAAGTTTTAAAAAGGGTCGAAAATTTTTCTTTTTCTCGATCGTGTGTTTTGAATCGTCCTGTACGACCGAGTAACTGTTCCATTTTTTAACAATTGGTATATTTGGAAAGCTCATTTAATCCTCTTTCGAGCCATATAAACATTTTAACAAAATACGAATTAGCGATCCATATTTTTAGATTTTACGAAACATCGATTTTTTCACAAAACATTTTATAACTGAAAATCTTTTAGAGATAATTTTTTTTTTTTTTTTTTTTTTATAGATCTCTGTTAGACGATTCACATCTCAAAAGATTGAAAGATTTTTTCAAAAACTGAATGAGCTACAAATTTTTTAATTTTATTCATAAAACCATTGCATACCTCGTTCTGGATCCATTCGAATCGTACGACTTCAAATATTTGGGTTGGGTCAAAATAGAAACTCCTATTCACAGAGAAAACGATATCTGGAAAGTCTGGCAAAAGAAAAAAATCTTTTACTGACTGAGATCACATGTTTTTTGTACAGGGATAAAAATTGCAAATTTCAATATTCTTCAATTTTCCTTTGTCGCACAAAAGACTTAATATGCAGAGTTTTCATCAAAAGACGAAGCTGCCGTTCACATTTCATCGATTTCGGAGAATAAACAAAAAATTTATATTTTAATTGTAAATTGAATTTTATTCTAATACGCGTATCTCAAATTCTAATTATGATTAAATTATTTTTAATGCATCATTCGAAAGATAGTTTAAAGTACTTTTATATTATCGAAAGTGGATATCGAGATTTCACCCAATTTACACGTTTTGAGGTGTCCTGAATCGGTTTTCTTTTGTATCTTAGCTACTAATTAAAATAATTTCATAAGTAATACATCATTTGAAAGTTTTGTTGATTTGGAATTTAACAGTTGATTACAGAAATTTCTACCGCCAGATGGCGCTGTTATATTTTAAAATTTCAATATTTCAAATTCTAATTATGATTATATTTTAAAATTTTAAAATTTCAATATTTTAAATTCTAATAAGCGAGGAAGGTGTTGTATGTTCTAAAACAGGGATAAGGCACCTCAGGCGCCACCGAGCGCCTAAGGTGCCTTATCCCTGAATGCTAAATTCAGAAATTTTAAAGATCATAACATGGTGAGCGAACAGGCTGTTTCAGATATTAAAACAGGAAGAGGGCGCCGCAGGCGCTACCGAGCGGGAATTTACTGCGATTAAATTTTTCAATAAAGCTATTTTCACTATATGTCAATAAGCAGTTGTAAGACCTGAAACGGGAAAAAGGCGCCGCAGGCGCCACCGAGCGGTAGTTTCATAAAGTCAGATTTTTCAAGTATCGCGAACCAGCTGGTCGCCGAAGGCGGCTAGTCTGTAATAATAAAAGAAGATGCATTCTGTCTGTCTGTCTGTCTGTGCATCTATAGGTACAGCCCCTACTGAACGCAGAAGTACAAAATTTGACATGAGGGGGCTCAGAAGCCTTCCCGAGGGGATAGGGCAAAAATAATTAAATTTTTTTAATTAGATCCGGAGATATTAATTAAAACGTCAACATATGTCTAATCAAACAACGAGCGGATCGTATTTTTCGCCCTCCAAGTATAATTCAGCGCGTTTCTCAAAAGAAGAAACACAAAGAGAAAATTTCGCGCGTTTTTGTAAAGCCATCCCAGCTTAGCGGTTGCAGATATTGAAAATACACCTGCACCACGCGAAAGAGCATTTATCACAAATTCTTACGGTACAAATTTTTTTGAAAATTACGAATTTTTTATATTTTTAAAAAAAGTTTTAAAAAGGGTCCAAAATTTCCTTTTTTCTCGATTGTCTTTTTTGATTCGCTCTGTACGACTGAGTAACTGTTCCATTTCTTAACAACTGCCATATTTTGAAATCTCATTTAATCGTCTTTCAAACCATATAAACATTTTAACAAAATACGGATTAGCGATCCATATTTTTAGATTTTACGAAACATCGATTTTTTCACAAAACAATTTATAACTCAAAATCTTTTACAAATAAATAATTTCTTTCTTTCTTTCTTTTTTTTTTTTTTTTACATAGATCTCGATTAGACGAATCACATTTCAAAAGATTGAGAGATTTTTTCGAAAACTGAATCCGTTATAAATTTTTTAATTTTCTGCATGCCTGCAATTTTTGATGACATTCTGAATCCGCGTTTGCGTTCGAACAGTAGTGGAAACTCTCTTTTAAGTTCGCAGACGATATTTCTAAAGTAGAGCGAAAGAGAAAGATCTTTTTCTGATCGAGGTCACATGTTTTTGGACTGCGATTAAAAATTGCAAATTTCAAAATTCTTCAATTTTCCTTTGTTGCACACGAAACTTACTATACAGAGTTTTTCATCACAAGACAAAGTTGTAGTTGAAATTTCATCGATTTCGGAGAATAAACAAAAAATTTACATTTTAATTGCAAATTAAATTTTATTCTAATACGCGTATTTCAAATTCTAATTATGATTAAATTATTTTTAATTAATACTACCTTCAAAAGATATTTTAAAGTTTTTTTATATTATCGAAAGGGGAATTCGAGATTTCACCTTATGTACACGTTTTGAGGTGTCCTGATTAGGTTTTCTTTTGTATCTCAGCTACTATTTAAAATATTTTCATAAGTTGTACATCATTTGAAAGCTTTGTTGATTTAGAATCGAACAGTAGATTACAGAAATTTCTACCGCCAGATGGCGCTGTAATATTTAAAAATTTCAGTATTTTAAATTCTAATAAGCGAGGAAGGTGTTGTAAGTTCTAAAACGGGGATAAAGGCGCCGTAGGTGCCACCGAGCGGGACTTTGCTAAAGTCAGAAATTTAAAAAATCATAACCTGGTGAGCGAACAGGCTGCTTCATATATTGAAACTGGAAGAGGGCGCCGCAGGCGCTACCGAGCGGGAATTTACTGTGATTAAATTTTTCAATAAAGTTAATTTCACTATATGTCAATATGCTGTTGTAAGACCTGAAACGGGAAAAAGGCGCCGTAGGCGCCACCGAGCGGGAGTTTCTAAAAGTCGGATTTTTCAAGGATCGCGAACCAGCTGGTCGCCGAAGGCGACTAGTTTTAAATAAAATAAATATTTATATTCGTGAAAAGTTTAACTTATAAATGGAGTTGAAAAAATATAATTAGCTCTAAAGTTATAAGATATCGTTTTCTGGATATGTGTAAAAAGAATTTTATGATTGCCGATTATTTTACTTTAAAAATATTCTGATACAACTTTCCCCCCTTACAATTGTATCACATTTTAACTCGAAAAATGAATTAGCAAAATCGGTTTGATTAGTATATGGAAATTGCTACTGTGAAATATCAGACATAGGAAGCTGAAGCAAGTGAGCACATCTATATTTGAAGTGGTTTTTATAAATTGATTACGTTCACTTTAAGAAACAAAACTAGAGTCTTTATTAGTGATATCTACCCCCATTCAGCCCAGATATAAAAAAATGTAATCTTTTTCAAGCCCATTTTCAACGCATGTTTGCAACAATGGCCTGTGGTACATAGTATTGCGAAATGCCCGAAAAATTAGTCCCTATTGACTGATAAATGAAGAATTTTGAAAAATAAAAAAGTTAAATGAGAAGGTGTTATTCAACATTCTTCAGATTTCCACTTTTATTGCAATTTTTTTATACATTTATCTCATTTATTTCAGAGATATTTAGATATTATTTTGAAATTATATGTAATAAAGTTGTTGACTGTTAACCATGGTTTAAGTAATTATTTTTCGTTGCTTATAATTATTTAAAAATTAATTATTCATAAAGTTATGCACATGCACGTATGTGTAGAAGTTTCTGTAAATATGTAATTAAGTACATATTTTCAAAGAGTGAAATTTACTGAGCATGGATTTCATGGAATTCATGGATTTTTGTTTGGTTCTCACTCTTCAATCACTTTTTGACCAGGCCCATTAGACCGAGATTCAGGGCTCAAAGTGGATTCAGAACCCTTATAAACATCGAAGGCATAACGAGGATTTGAACTCATCGGTATCTGCCAACAAAAGGCCAGAGCTCTAAACAATCAGCTAACAGAAGACGAAGTCATATGTACAGGTTCCTCAATAATAGCTTAGCAGGATCCCTTATATTATAGATATGTCAATACGTCTACAAACATCATCGACTTCTTTCCTTTTGCTGGCGTCTACATTTTTGCACTACGTGATTATCTTTTTTTTTTTTTTTTTTTTCTGATGAAAGAAAAAAATGGTCATACGCTGCAATAACTAAAAAAATATTTAAAAAGTCATGTAATTCAACAAAATAAAATGTAAATTTATAACATTGCTGTGAATTGTTTGAGCTGTAAATTTATGGCCCTGCTGTAACGAAATTACGTTTTGCCTTTAGTTGAATTCAAACGAAAATAACTTAGATTGGAATTATGAACGCAGCGACCGGGCTACGATTTGGTACTTCTGACTGATAGTTACAGGTTCTTAATCATTTTTAAACGAGATGAATCTTATAGTTTACCAGTTTTATTTTATTTATTTACTCAATAATATGTCTAACAATAAAGTCTAACGAACTTTATTAAAATGTATTATAATTAATTTAATTAGAACGAATCCCTGTGACAAGCAGAAATTTGAACGTGCCTTAGAATTGAATTCTACAAAAGTTAATAAGTTTAGTTAATATGCACAGTTAAATTTTAATATTAACGCTGCAAAATTTCTAGAATAACAGTCAGTTAAAAAAGTACTATGTGGCTTGTCTGTTCAGCTTTATAAAATCTTCTGTTATCAAGTAAAATATTTTAGCAAACATTTTTTAATCTTGATTAATGATTATAATAAAACTAATAACATACTTGTATATTTTAACGAATTCACGTACTATATAGCACCATTATTCTTTAATTTTATATTTTATATACTTCTTTGAAAATGCCTCTTTTTATTTTACTTTACATCTTCAATAAAAATGATGATTTTTCGAAAGTTTTATACCAGCGGTATAAAAAAACGTTTTATACCTTTACAAAATAAATTTTAACTTTGACATTGACATTTTCTATTTATCTAAAACCAACTATAATTTTTAAAACAAACACTAAAACTATAAATACTAAGGCATAAATCATTACTTATAAGATATTTTATGGCCAAAAGATGGCGATGCAAATTACAACAAATTAACAAAATAGAGTTTAATCTCAGAGTTTGACGGCTGAGAAACATATTTACTGCATCTTTTGCAATATTTTCGTCTTTTTTTCATTGTGTTTGAAGAGATGACTTATTTTACAGGTTAATACTCACTGTGTTATTAAGTCATCAATCAAAAGATTCTACTTACCATATTATCTACTTATTATATTTTGTCAACAATTTCAGTTTATTTGGAAAGACATATGATATATTATATAAAAGACAAATGTTGTTTTATACTACTACTGCTAAAGCTCTAAAATGTTTTTGAATTTCTCGTAAAAAAAAAAAAAAGAGCGTAAGGTTATATATGTATATATATATATATATATATATATATATATATATATATATATATACATATATATACATATATATATGCACATAAGTTTTCGTTAATAAAAGTAAAGAGATAGAAAAAATTCTTCCAAAAATTATGATACTAATGGATTTCACTAGTAAGAATGAACAATGTACATTAAATTTTTCTTGGCATATTTGGCATATCTATCCCATTTCCTCTCCTATTATTTTCTCTTATCTCCTCTCCTTAAAGAACATGTTTTCTTTTAACATTCAGTTGCTTTTATATATCTATATTTTCGAAATTATTTATTGGAAAAAATGCATTAGGAAATATAATAAAAGATTATGTTAATGTAAATATGAAACGTCTATTAATCTTGTGTAAATGTTACTTGACTCTTTGAAGGGTGGTAATTAATTACATTAATCACCTAATTTTAATTCCCGACTTAAGGAATTCATCCAGGAATTTTCAAAAGAATTTACTTTTTTAAATTATTGAAAAAAAAAAAAATATTCATATCTTTTCTTCTAATTTTTTTAGTAAATTTTGGTGGCTTTTGGTATTAAATGAGCGCAATTAAATTACCCTTGAGTAAATTTAATTGTGTTCATTTAGTATCAAGAGAATTTGTTAAAGAGTTAAAAAAGAAAAAGGTTATGCCAATGTAAAAATCAAACGTCTATTAATCTTGTGTAAATGTTACTTGACTCTTTGATGGGCGTTAATTACATTAACCACCAAATTTTAATTCACAACAGCAAAACTTCATCCCGGAATTTTTAAAAGCTTTTAATTTTTTTAATTATTGGAAAGAATTTATTTATATCTTTTCATCTAATTATTTTCGTAAATTTTGGTGGCTTTAGTATAAAATGATCGCAATTAAATTACCCTTGAAAGAGTTAAAAAGGAAAAATATTTATATTGATCATGCTATAATTATTTTCCGAAATTCAGTTGTAGAATTAAAATTTTGATTAAACGTGTTAATTAAGACTACTATTTGATGATAACAAATTTTAAAAAGTAGTCGTTTATATAAATACAGATATGAGATGAAGAAAATATCCATAATACACCTCTTCTCATATATATAAGGACACTTGGTGTTTTGAAATAACTAATGTAGAATTAAATGGGAACGAGATTATGCTAAACGCATTTAATGTATCTAGTATTCTAAAAAACCAAAACTAATGTAATTTTTGTAACATAAAACAAAATTAACAAAAAATAATGCATAATGTTTTTTTCTCCACGTTTTTAGATGTTCATAACAGGAACAATCAAGATTTTTTCCTTTTATTTAACTTATGAGCGAATAAAATACAGTTGATATGCGAATTTGTTAACTACGGGACTAGATTAACTCATATATAAGCTTTAAAGTTTTATAGAACGGACATTTCTGATAAGTCTCTGAAAAAAAAAGAACGTTTATGAAGTGAAGTCTGAAATGTGTTTTTTAAATGAATGGATAATTTCAATTCGATGAATATCTAATGAAATTTGAAAATCTAAAACTGTTAAAGAAAATGTGATGAAACGGGGAACTGCTGGTTCGTTAGAAGACATTTCTTTTTCAAATCAGAGTTGTTTTACAGCGATCGAAGTTTCATAATCCATCCTACTTCTCTACTAAAAATGTCTGCTGCTAAATTTGCTCGTAATTTTGATGGGAAAGTTTGGAGTCAACATTTCTATGTGTTCAAAATAATTAATAGTATGTTAAAATGAATAAAATCTAGCAATAACCAAGAAGCATATAATGGGGAAAGAATAGTGTTAAAATGGAATAAAATGTTGCATTTTCGGATGAAAAACATGTTATTCTTGACTGACAAAATGTTTTTAAAAGTCATTGGTGCTATCTTAGGATAGCAAAATACAGAGCAGGTCTTTTAAAGGAAGATTTGAATCAAGCATTTTTAAGGTGGGTCTGTGATGTTTTGGGGAGAAGTTTCAGCTGAAGACAGAATGAACATAGTAATTTTGCCTACGACTTACTATGAACATCAAGTGAATATTCACAAATTTTAAATTTCGAATTCTTTGATTTTTGTTAACTTTTACGTGTAGGGAGGGATATATATATGTATATATATATATATATATATATATATATATATATATATATATATATATATATATATATGTATATATATATTGAACAAGACTGCTTTACTTCTAGAGCAGTAAAAAATGGTCTGAAAAAAAAAAAAAAAAAAAAAAAAAAACCTTCAGTATTTTTACTTTTTCTGCGACCTAAACGTTGAAAAATGTTGAACTTATCATAATCGAAAAGTGCATGCAAGTAGAAAGTAGTTTTAGTTCATTTAAAGGTATTGGGAATATCGTCTATGCTGTATGAAATGGTATTGAAATTAAATATTGGAAAAAAAAGAAAAGAACGTATGCTAGACAGAATGTCTGACTATTTCACCGTAAAAAGAGGTCTCACAAAATGCTAATTCAGAGAATAACTGAAAAAAAAGAGAACAATCCTGTCCTTATAATTGTGAACGCGGAAAAAAACCCCTTTTGGCCGTATTTTTTTTTTTTTTTTTTTTTCAAATAGAAAAATGATAAAGCTTTATAAATATCATCTATTAATGCATTTAAAACTAATAAAAATTATTTATTTCAATAATAATTTTTAGTGTTTAGCTAAAGTAGAAAATTTGTTGTCCTTATAGTTATGAGAACCAGTGTACTGTTGGAAACTGAGATAGTTGTGATTTCAAGTTGAAAACTTTAATTTGCGCTAAAAATAGATAAATAAATAAATATATTATGAGTTAACTTATTAAAATAGCTTCAAATACTTAGTCATTTAATATTAGATTAAAAAATTATACAATTTCGAATTATTTTATTAGTGATTAGAATAGCATCATATAGTAGATTTTATACTGTTTTATATAAAGCTAATAAATAGTATTAGAGGTATAAAGTATTATTATTAGAACATGGAGGAAATATTACCCAGCATTGAGACACTCGCGTATTCAATCGACCTTAATAACACCAACACAACAAAAATATCATTAAAAGAACTAAAAAGTTAATATCAGATAAAAAAAATTTTACGATAACATTCGTGATCGTTTAATAGTTTTCTACTTCTATTTCTGAAAATGTAAGACGCTAAAAAATAAAAAATAAATAAGTAATGAATACATTTGTCAAAACAAAAAGACATAGTCTCTTTACATAAGGCATAGATTTCTTTAAGAATTGGTATAATTTATGAGGAACTTTAAACTTATTCTTCAGATGGCTTTATATCAATATTGAAATGAACCGAGGAATCAATAAACCAATAAAAATGCTCTCATTTTATTAAAGTGAAAAACCACGGGAGAAAATTTTAACGTAGGATATTCTTAAATAATTGATCTTCTAAACTCGGCAAGAATTTTTCATTAAGATTTAATATACATTCCGCCATAAATTAATCACTTTCCGTTAAATTGTAATTTTTTTTTTTTTTTTTTTTGATATTTTAAGTTAATATGTAAAGCAAATGTTGCTATCAGAAAAAATATTTAAAATCTAAATAAAGAACATAATGAACTAAACTACAAAAAATCTTGGTTTTCGTTATAGATTATTATGTAATGCGCATAAAAAATACGAAGACAAGGAACAGAGTAATATGTAATGAAACTAAACTACTAAAAATAAGCTTTGTGAGATTCACTTATTACACTTTTCTAAATAAGTATATTTACAATATAATATCATTACGTTTAATGTTAAATCTTATACGAAAGGTTTATAATAATGTTTCTACAATCTATTATCCCTAAATTTATTGTTTATACTCGAATACTGAAAGTACAGTCGGTAACAAAAGTGTCCCAACACTAGCAAAAATTCCTATGTAAAAGAAGTACACTTCATACGGTTTTGTTAAATAAATCCTTATCGAATCATGTTCATACACTGACTAAGAACAGGATTCGACAAGGATTTATTTAACAAAACAGTATGAAGTGTACTTTTTTTACATAGGAATTTTTGCTAGTGTTCGGACACTATTGTTGCCGACTGTAGCTGATTCAACACTTCCTACAAAGCCTAATATAAATGTAATTTTAGATTAAAATTTAAGCAAATTAACAATTTTTTACATTAAAACAAATTTAGCACTTGATTTTGCAATATGAAAATAATATTACGAAAAATGGTGCTCGGTACATGTCTTCTAGCGATATACAAGGTGGTTATAGTTAAACTTCCCCTATAAACAGCATCCTACAGAGCAAACGGGTGAACGTAATGCAACGAAATTTGATATATGGACTATACACGAGATGCGCGCACGGAATTTTGAAAAAAAAAAAAAAAAATTAGTTCCGAAATGTCCTCCAGAGGGCGCTTTTTCCGAAAAAAAAAAAAAAAAAACATTAAATTTAATACAATAAACGACCAAAACGGAATACAGAAACAATATTAACGTTTATTGACTAGATTCTAATCACCTTGTCATCGAACCACATTAAGTAAAGGTAAGGAAAAAATAATAGCACGCTGTTTGAGAAAAAAAAAAAACCTGTTTTGCATAAAGTTTCTTCTTCTTCGCAAGCATGCAAATCTCGACATTTTTTTCCTAGAACTGACAGTTTTTCCCGGTTTTACATTTTTTTACTCATAATTCTTGTTCTGGATTTTTACTATTGTTTCTGTATTCTGTTTTGGTCGTTTATTGTGTTAAATTTAATGTTTTTCCGGAAAAGGCGCCCTCTGGTGGACATTTTGGAACTAATTTCTTTTTCGAAATTCCGTGAGCGCATCTCATGTATAGCCTATATACCAAATTTCGTTGCATTCCGTTCACCCGTTTGCGTTGTATGATGCTGTTTGTAAGGGAAGTTTAATTATAACCACCCCGTATGTATGTTGTTAGATTTTCTTTTTAGATTAAGCGTTTTTTGGAATTAGGATTTATATTTTAAATTTTATTTACATACGCATATGTTTGCTCTGATCAAGAAGATATTGGCAAAAAATAAAAGCTTTGATAAATTTTTTATCTATCGAAGAAAATAATAAAATTAAATAATCCTACACATTTTCATTATTTCTTTTTTTAATTAGTATATGTTAACTAAAGTCTAGGGCAAATTCCAATTTGCACCTTTTATTAACTGAATTCAAAATTGAGCTTTTTTATCATTTAAATTAATACCGTCTGCAAGTTTTCTCGCAATTCCATTTTCTTTTACACGTTTTCTTAAATTAAATTCAACAACACCAAGCTTCTTATAATCGATTTGATGGTTTAAGAGGAATAACGCCAAATCAGTCATTGTTAGATTACGCAGAGAGTTTTAAATTAACTTTATTGTAATGATAAGGCACGATAGTGTGCATAGACTTAATTAAGTAAGGCCTAAATGTTTCTTAGCCTTACCTTTACTTTTCACTGAAATATAGTTACGAAAAAGTTTGTTTGTTAATATTATCTGCATTTTTAAAATTGTAAAAATATATTGGAATGTAAAATATTTCCCGGACAATGTCTTAAATAAATAAAAATATATTGTAAACAAAATTATTTCTCTTATTGGCAATAAAAATTAGAATAAGCTCTTTCAAATAATTCATTTAAATCAGATTATATTTTTAACATGAAGAAAAGAAAAAGGTTTATGTAATCCTAAATAGTATTTCTTAAAAGAGTGTACAATGATCGAGCACAAATGTCTGTAAATGAAACAAACAAACAACAACAACAACAACAACAAAAAAAAAAAAAAAAAAATACTGCAGCAAATTATTATTCTTGCAACTGCAGCCTAACTACAACATGACAGAGTGGTTATTATTAAATTTCCGCTGCAAACATCATCCTCTAGCTAAAATGTGTGAACGGGCTGTCATCAAATTTGATACGTGGAAGTTCCATGGGATGAGCCGAAGAAAAAAAAAAAAACTTATTTAATAAATGTCCATCATGGGGCGTTTCGAATGGAAAAGCAGTAAATACATATATAAGGCTCATGTGGAATACATAAGCTATTTGAGCAATTGTTGATTAATTTTGATCTCCTTTAGATTATTCAGTTCGTTAAATATGCTATTTTCTCATGCTAAGTACAAGCCAGGGGGAAATTTACGAACGAAAAAATAAATTTCTAATTTCTGGAGCGCATCCCATGATTCGCCCACATACCAAATTTTGTGACAATCCGCTTAGCCGTTTTAGCGGCAGGATATGTTTATAGCGGAAGTTTAATTCTAACTACCCTGTATAAGACGTACAAATACTCTATCACGCGACTGGCTGCTGAATTTACTGACATGAATACTTTTACAGTCAAAACTGAAACACATTTACAGTTTCACACATTATCTTAATAACATGAATCTATAAGCACCTTCTACACATTTTTCACTCGCAGAAATAGCCTGTTGTATATTTATTTTGTATGATCACCTGGTAATGTACGAAGCAAGTACCTCATAGTATATGCACCACAAAATAAAGAGAAAATAGCCCATGTCGAACATCTGAGAGTGCACAGCCCCCCCCCCCCCCCAACTGTATATTAAGAATTTTTTGAAATATTTTTTATTGCGTTTAACGGACCTAAGCCATCCTTTTACGAACTAAAGAAAATCAATTAATCAATTTTAATAGATATTAGTAACTTCTATCAGCAGCCTCTTGTCAAGTCACCAAACATCAAGTACTTAGCTTTCATCTTTACACTCCTATATTAATATTGCTCAATAATTCTATGTTCACCTTCTTCTTCTCGGTTTCCATGATTGAATATTGAGAGGAATTAGAGGACGGATTCCCTATACTGGCTGTGGAGGAAAATTCCGGGAACATCACTACGGTTTTTGGGTTAATGGGCGCTTTCTTTTGGCGATAATTGCTTACTTGGCAATCAGTTTTTGGGATTTTTCATACTTTAAATTGCTTGTTCCTCGTACCGCCAAAAATCCAAAGAAAAGTCAAGCGGAACAGCTTTAAATCAATCACAAGGATTTCATTATATTATCCTATCCATAAATTATGAAATTACAACTTTTTAAACGAGTCACTGTCAGACTGAAGAGTACACAGCACAGAAATTATGTGAAAGGTGAAGGTGGAGTAAACTTGCTTTGGTGGAAGTGGAATGCTGGTTTGGCGAATGAATTGGTGGATTAGTGAGGATGTGATATTCGGGAAAAAGTAGGTTAATAGTCCATGGTGTATTCCAATATATGTAATCAGTGGTTTCCATAAAGCATCTAACTAAAAGTTCAGCCAAAGAAACAATAGCTGGAATTATATCATATCTCATGTTTCTCAAAAACTTTTATGTTCTCCGTGTTTTGCCGTCATATATTCAGTACCTTTTAGAACTCATATACCTTTGAATTCCGGAGGAATCTCCAGCGGAGTGACTTGCTCAGTGTTTGCGCTGGAATGCTCTTACTTTGACGTTTGCTGATCCCCCTTGGCGTCTGAAATCCCCCTTTTCAGTCTACTCTGATGTTGGGTGAAGAGGGGTAAGCGCTCAAATCTAGCATAAGTTAGAGAGGGATACTACTTCTGATGTGATAGTATGGAAAGAAACCTTTCGTCAATGAAGCATTTTTCAGACATGTTTGGTAAAGAACTTCAGTCGTCTCGGAATGACTTCTCACTCTTTTATCAATTACTGTATTTGTTACAATATCTACCAAATATGCTACTTAATCGATTCTATTCCTCAATGATTATTCACATGTATTGTCGCTAGAGATGATTTCCCCAAATATGGAAGCGAAAATTCTTGCTATTGTTACATGTTAATAAAATGATGTTTGTTCTGATATTTTGTCATTTGTTCATTGACTCAAACATAATACTCAGTGTGATTTTCGTTGTTGTGGCTCAATTTTTTTATGGGTGCATACATGTTTTCGCAACAAAGTATGTATATACATATATATATATATATATAGGTATAGATATATGTAGCTTCCAACCTAATCCGGAGTAATGTTAGTACCCTCCTTTTTCTCACACCACTTAATTTTTAGAGTAATTCTCTTTAAATATAATCACGATAGAATAAGAATAAAAGTACCCTAATAAAAGGTGTGAAAAAAAAGGTGGGTATTAACAATATACCGGATTATTAATTAGGATGTTGGCAGCTATGTATATACAGGAGGTTCGGGATAAATTTGACACTTTTGGGTGATAGTAAAAAACAGAGAATATCGTCCTGAAAACACATTTTATTGAACTCATGGAGATCGTACAGTATTAGGAGAATACGTTAAAGCAGAATAACTCAAAAAGCCCACCTTTTATGGCCACAACTGCCTCAAGACGGCTCCTGAATCTGGAGCATGCAGCCTCACGTTGTCTCTAGGGAGAGCTGATAATGCCCTTTTAATCCTGTCATTAAGCTGGGTTGATTGTGTTAGCAGTTCGGTTGGTGTATTGCTCCACCTCGCCACACACATAATAATCCATAGGCTTGCAATCAGGGAAGTTAGGGGGTCAGATGTCGGGACCAATGAAGTCGTTTGCCTTGTGCCTTTTCAGTCAAGAGTTAGCATTTACGCCTCTGGTAGAAGTGATAACGAAGGTCCTCGTTCAAAGTCAGCTTTATGACAGGGCGACACCCGTTACCCGCTGTAGAGCTCGAATTCTCTCTCCTGGATCTTTCTGAACAGTTTCTTACAATTGGCACATGAATTGCAATGTGGGGCAGCAATCAGATTATCTTCTGTAAACTTTTCTAGCAGCCAAGGCTTCGTAGACACCGTGGAAAATTTGTATTTCACCTCGTATTGCTTCCATTGTGTTCAAGGAGCACTGCACAACTGTCTTAATTGCAGAATTTGGTTGGCCGGAGCGAATCATCATGATGCCAGTAACCCTTTTTCGATATTCTGGTGGCTTCCACCCATCCTTTGCAGTTCTGTTTCGCTTCACTGCTGTATCGGGAGCCAAAGAGAAGTAGTAATGTGTGAGAACGTTGGCAATACCTTCGGCAACTCATATATATGCAATAAAACCAACTGTCAAATTTACCCCGAACATCCTGTATATATATATATATACAGATAGATAGATAGATAGAGCGAGAGAGAAAGTGAGAGAGAGGGGGGGGGAGGAAGAGATAGATAGATAGATAGATAGATATTTGAGATGAATCAAATGTCCAGAAAAGCTTAAATACATTTTTTAAAAAAGTGCTGAATATTGTTTTTGGGGAAAAAATTAACTATCTCTATTATAAAGTGTTTTTTTTTTTTAATTATTATTTTCTTTGGAATAACAATGTTAAAAATTATCACGGGGGAAAAGTACGTAGACGTTTGTTTAAAATTATTATTTCTTAACTACAAAACATTGACTTTATTTTGTGTTTCCAACTTTGAATTAAATATTAAAAATTTTCCATCAATTTATTTTTTATTTATTTATCTATTTATAGCTTTGAGACTTATAGTATCAATGACTTTTGTCTCAAATGATCCATGTTACATATCCACAATGAGAATTCCTTTAATTTTTACACTTATTAGAACACCACAAACGTCCATGCCTGAACCGGGATACCATCAATACATTAATGACGGAAATTAAGAGTAGTTGTTGCTATGAAAAGTTTATTTATTTTTAAAAGTTTGCGGAATAGTGATAAAATAGAAGAATTAAAGGTTTTGATAAATCTTTAGGAATGTATACACTGAGAAAAAATTCTGTAACTGGCATCTAGAATCTAAACTGTTGCTCTAGAAAAAATAGTTCCATGTCCTCCTTATAAATTCTAGTCCCCTTGGAAAATAAGTTCTAGAAACCCCTATTAGAATTCTAGAGCGTTTGCCTATATTATCGCGATAAAACTTATTTAAAAATCTCTGTAAACAAATGTGAGCACAAGAGGCGACTTTTAGCAATTATAATCTTGACGTATGACCCAATTCTAGGAAATCAAGCGAGAATTTCTCGCAATATAAAGGATTCAGAATATTCAGAATATTGTTCCACCATCTAGAAATAAATAGACTAGAAATTCTCAATCATTTCGTCTTTTCAGCTTATTGGCGTGCCTTATACGCATAGTTCGGAAATCTATATTTCTAGTTCAGGGATTTAGAAAATTACCACTTATTCCTTCTAAATGAAGGCGGTATATATTTTTTCTCAGTGTATGATGAAGAAATTAATGTGGTCTTTACTTTTAATTCGAAATATTTTTCAAATGATTGCGAGGTCAATATCGTACAATAAAGTAAAATAAAATAAAATAAAAATAGAAATAAAAAGAATAATTATGTTACTAAAAACAATTTTTTTTATCAAGTCTGTTAAAGAAAAATACTTTGACTTGTGACGGGAAAATGCACGTAAAAAGTAAAATGACCTTTAAGCCATAAAATATAAATTAAAAAATTCATTAATAAAAACGTAAAAATGATAAATTTCAACATCTCAAAAGGTCAACCTACAAAAATTTTTTAGAAATTTTATTTAGATATATTACATATCCTAAGTGTCTTATCACATTAACAATTTTAGTCTTGCATTAAATTGAATTAACTAATTATTGCTAATCAAATCAACTAAACAAAATATGAAAAATCGATATGAAAAATAAGCAAAACTTTTTTTCTTTGCTTTAATGAAGTTAGCTCTTACATATAATTATAGAGTTCAGTAAATATAATAAAAGTAAATGATTTATTTTAGAAGTTATTTGGAATTGTGTTCGGCAATTTTGAAATAAATACAAAATCTTAAATGAATTTTTCCAAACGCATGTTTTTGAAAGTTTTCCATTATACTTTTCTGAAAAAAATCCTCAAATGTAATTTTTGGTATTAACCCTTTGAGGGGCAGAAAAAGTTTGCCCATTTAAAAGGAAAAGCCACCGGAATTTAGAAACAGCGTTAGAAGAGAAAACACAAATGAAGTTTTTCCTCTAAGTTATAAAAGTAAATTTTATTGGAAATTTACGGGATGAGTTGTTGCAGTTCGTAATTAAAAATTATCTCCCCGCCCTATTGTTGCCAGATTTTGCTACTTTTTTATACAATAGTCACCAATAATTTTGAGAAGTAACATATAGCCGATTAATTTTTGAAATAATTAGGCAACTGTTACATTTGAAATTTAGAGGTGGATATTGAATAAAGAAGTTGCAAAATCTGGCCACACTGCAATGCCCTTGAAAGGGTTAAAGTATTTATACAATGTGTTTCATTTACGTTGCAGCCCTCTTTGCTAAAATTTAAACGGTGTATATTAAGATAAAAGTGAACCATCAACTTGAGTCTACTTTTATGCCTTGAATAAGCGAGTAATGCATATAACATTTTAGCGCATGTGCACTACAACCTAATATTTTCAATTGAGATGGTGCATCAAATGAAAGCACAACACATGATGAAGACAATGACGACAAAATGTTGTAAATATGTTCAGTCTGTCAAAATTTATAAACTTTTCATAATAATAAAAGTGAAATTAAAGTCATATGAGGCACTCAAGTCTGTTACAATAATTCAGCTTCTGACATTAAAAATGTAACTATTTTTACAACACTTCTTCAAAATTCGAAGCTTTCAATGTATATCATGAAAGAGATATTAGTTAGTATTAATCTAACAATTCAGAACGCGGGATGAGGATTTTTTCTTCCCATAGCGCTCCTCGTTCTTTTTAAGAGATTGACAATCACTGGGAACTCTTGTTAATCATGGGTCACATCCATATGTATCATTTCTTTCTTTTTTTATTATTTTCTAAAAGAGATATTCAAAAAGATATCTATTTAAAGCCACGCAGTAATACAATCTTTTATTATTATTATTATTTTTTTTATGTCTGCTAAATGTTTGAAATATTAGTAAGGGGTTATTTCTTTATAAATTCTTGGAATTCATTGGCATATGTCGACGATTTTCCCACTGGTGTCTCGTACACTTTTTGCTGTATCTGCCTTAAAAAGAAATCTAGTGACGTTACTTCTGGGTACCTATCAGCTATTTAACGGGCCCTTTGTCATCTGTCTGACAATTAGGATATTCCTTATTCAAATACTGTAGAACACTGCTAGTGCAGAGCTTGAAGTCTCCGCCTTTTTTTAGATCACTCTGAGAGATGAGAAAATTCTCCTATTTTTGTTACCACTATTTTTATACAATTATCTCGATCCTATTTAATCAAGACACATTACTATAAATCTACCGTAAAGACTTCTGTATGAAAATAGTAGTAGCAAAAATGGCGAAAATCCCCCCCTGAAAGTATCCTGGACAAGACTTCGAGCTCTTCTTCTGTAATGAGGTAAAAAAAAAAAAAATTCTTCCGTATGAAATTTATCGATGTGATTTAACCCCATTCCCATTTCCCTTAGAAAATAGTAAAAAATAAATAAAATAACTAATAAGTGATGTTAACTACAACTTCTAAGGTGTCTAAGAGGTCCTAAGAGATCCTAAGGTAAGGTTATCTACCTCTTAAATGGATCAGAGAGTGCTATTATAACTGCATATAGTCAAGTTACGCGTCGGAAGGTTACGCATTTAGAATGCTAAGATTAATACCAACTAATGTCTTCTCTATGCAATATATTGCAAACCTTGCACTTTGAAGAAGTAACGTACTCTTTCGTTAATTTTAAATGTAACTAGCTTTATTATTGTGACAGACTGGTATGTCATTTATAACTGTTTTAGCAATTTCAAATTTTATGATTAGGAAAAGTTTGTTGATTTTTAACTTATGATAAAGGGAAAGGATTTTCGAAATTTTCATGTCGATGCCTACAGAATGTTATGTACTTTAACACGAACATATTACATGCACAGCCAGCTTGTTCAGTTTAAAAAAAATAAAGTTATGTGAAATTGACAGTTACCGAGTTTGGTTTTTTCAATATTATAAACCGTAAAAACTTCAGTAGGGGGTGAAACTTAAATGAAACGTGCGGTAAGCATCAAAATGGAAACTATTCTTTTAAATTGCAGTATTCTCGTAGTATAGATAATACACTATTAGGACTATTTTTTTTTTCTTCAAATGACGTGAAAAAATAATTGCAGTTGTAAAGTACACACTTATTTTTTAATAAAATTGAAGTTTATAAATTGTCTTTAAAAGTAAAAGATAACATCAAAGACATATTAGTGTTCTTATTCTTAGTGTCCTTAATTTTGTTAATGCCCTTATTTGTTTGTTAAAAAGTTTTCTTATTTATTTATTTTTTTTAATGAATTAGTGATATTTAAACACTTTTTAAAATTTGTATCCATGGTCATAACATTTTTTAAGTTTCAGGATTTTGCATGTTAAACACTTACAAAAATTTGATGGCCAAAAATTGTTCAACACTCGTAAGTTACAAATGAATGAAATTAACGTTATTGCATAAAAATAATTAGAAGACAAAAACAATATTAGGAATTCCGAAGAAAAAACAATAACAGATAAACATACGATTTTTTTTGTAAATATATACTTCAGCACACAATAAAGTTAGAGTGATTTTGTATTAAAGGCAAGGGATATAAAACAGCCATAGAAATAAAGCAACACTATATTACAGATAAAGGCACTGAAATAACGTGGTTGAAGGAAAATTAATAAAGTAAATGCACATAAAAGCACACAACAAAGGTCAGAGGTTGAAATAACTAACACGACTCTTCATCAGGCGGAAATAGTGCTTATGAGTGAAGCATGAAAGCATGCTGCTTTTATGTTGCATTCATGCGTAATTTTTTCTACCTGTTGTAGGTCGTGTCAATTATTAACACTCATAACAAGTGCTGTGTGTTTTTACAATGCACGGTTTTTATATACAAACCTTTGTTAACCCTTTGCGGAGAAAGGTAATTACGCTCAATTAATATGGAAAGCCATATATATGGTAAACCAGGATTTACGAACAAAGTTAAAAGAAAAGACATAAACGACCTTTTTTCCGCTTAGTTATAAAAATGAATTTTGCTGAAAAATTCTGGGTAAGGCTTTGCAGTTATTTATTATTAATTGCGTCCTCGTGGCATGAACGCTGCGCGTTAAAGGGTTAATTACAAACCACACTAATTGATATTATATCTTAACGTCAGTTATATTTGAAAAAAAAAATATAGTCAAGAAAAGTCACAAGCGGTAAATGTATCACGTTACCTTATAACAATTAGAAATTTGAAATTGCACAAATGGGCTAATGAGGGTGAGATCATAAATTTCTTTAGATTAAACTGAGGCGTCGAAACGTAACGCTAAAGTAATTTAAGAAAAGAAGATTTATTCAAAATGCATAAGTAATATAAGAAATATTTTAACACACAGGGAGGTTATAATGAAACTTTCACTATAAACAGCATCTTACAGCTGAAACGGACCAACAGATTGCCGTAAAATGTGGTATGATCAGGAATCACAACTTGCTCAAGGAATTAAAAAAAAAAAAAAAAGTTAAAAAAAGTGTCCAGTAGGTGGTAATTTCAATGAAAAAAATTGCAAGTTTTACACATGAAACGATTCACACTGGATCAAAAACTAATCAATTGTTCAAATTGTTTATACATAAGTTATACCCTTTGTTTATAATACATAAGTTTACCATTCTTTGCATGCTAAGAACTTATGAAGTGGGCTATTTTGAACTTTTCTTTTTTTAATTCCTTGCCCGTATCTCAGAAATCGTCCATTGTCCACTCATTCGGTATAAATTCACTCTTCTGTTATTTATAATGCACTAGGAAGCTTTTTATAACTTAAGTTTAATTATAACCACCTTGTATTTTAAATAGAATGTGTATTTGCAGACACAACATTGTTAATAATTTCTCGCTTATTGATATGTCAAAAAGCTCATTAAGAGGACTTGACACCTTCGACTTAGTATCACTGAAGGCTTCATATAAAAGCTTATATTTCCATTTAATATTTATAAATTGAACTATATTAGGTTTGTTCAACAAAATAGATATTCAGGCAACAATTCTTACGGTTTTTGACATATTTTTTGCAGATTTGAAATTTTTAAATTGTGTTTCATCAATTTGCATTTTTTCCTGAATTCACGATCTTCAAATTGTTTAAAATTCTGCAGATATTTACGAAAAGACTTAGCATCTTTTCGGAAGTTTATTAGAACTTTTAAAAAAGAATTAGGGATGGACTTTGCAATATTCTAAAAAATAAAATAAAATAAAATAAATAGAAATGAAAATGAAAATATGATAAAAATAATATTGTTTTGCAAATTTTTACATAGGCATGCTCTCTTTAATTTTTTTCTAAAAAACTAAACAATAAATTTCAAAATACATCCTTAATTCTTTTAAGTATGTTCTATTAAACATCCAGAAAAAATATAAACTGCCTTCTTAAGTATCTGTAGGAGTTTAAACATTTTGAAGATCACGAATTCATGAAAAAATGCAAACTGAGAAAACGCAATTTAACCCTTTGCAGCGCAAGACAATTCGGATCATTTAAAATATACTGTCACCGGAATTCATTAACTAAATTAAACTAAAAGAAATTTTAAATTTTAAGGTTAAAAAAATCGGCCTTTTCTGATATGTTATAGACGTAAATTTTCGCTACAAATTTTCCGGTATGAATTTTTGCAGCTGGATCTTAAATTTTGCGTCCTCGCAGCGAGGACAGCGCGCGTTAAGGGGTTAAAGGTTAAGTCCCCTTAATGCATTTAATGAAAAACTAGTATGTTGTGGCCACTACAAGACTTTCTTTTATATTACCTTATACAAATTCACGCAGCACAATTTATTCGTTAAATTATTATTTATTAAAATTATTTTAAACTGGGAATGCACATAATTTTCATCCCAGAGATATACAAAAATAAATACCGAAAGAAAGCGAATTTTGTGCTGACATCTGAAAAGATACATAAAAAAAACTTTGTTTGAAATTATCACAGATCTATGGTTCGAGCATTCGTTTTAAAGGTATTGACGAGTTCTTTTAAAACGTACCCATATTGAAAATTTATATCTCCTGGGATGGGGGGGGAGGGGGGAGAGAGCGATGCTCTTACATGCACACAATATTTTTTCATAATTTACTATTACTATTATCGATAATTTTACTTTCATTCGTTAAAAATAACTATCATTGTGTTCATTTATACGAAATTTTGTCCTATATTACCATATTAAAAATTACGAAAAAATAGTATAATTGTGCCACCTGTTGAACAATTGATCTCAAAATGTAATCAGCACCAGTTTAGGCCATGGTCCAACTAAATACTTAGTTTGGTTACAATTCGTTCATTGGTTCGTGAGATACAGCGTCCACAAGAATTATGATACACACACGCTAACACACACAGAGAGAGACAGATAGACACACATTTTTTAATGGTCAAATCGTGTTCTGAGCATTTCAAAACGTGTAAATCCATCAAAAACTGTAGTTCGAAATTTTTTTATGAATCCAATACATTTTTTTCTTATATATAAATAGAAGAAAGTAAAAATACTGATATATAAATGGAATTATTTAGAATAAAAACTGAACTTATATGAAATATTTAACTAAATAATCTTTAATGCTTGTAGAAATTAAATTCAGATTAAAACTTTAAAGTAAACCTAGTAAAATTTAAATTACATTTGTTTACTCTATTGTAAGCTGTTCTTTAGGGGGGGGGGAAATGTGTTATTAGCCAAATAATAAATCGAATTACTTTTAGATTAAAAACCACGCTAATTCGTAATAGGTTAAAAAAAAAAAAAGGAAAATACCAACAGAAACCTTTTTCACGTATTTACTTGGTGCCTGGAATATCACGTTATACCGTTTGCAAATGTTTAAAATTCCAAATTATTTCACATTTTGTAAAAGTAACAGCCTTGAACAGTTTTACAGACAATTGTTAAAAAACTAGTATGCTGTGGCAATCCTTAAACTTTCTTCTATATCATTCTATAAAACATCAGAACCTACCGGTTAGCACACTGTTAAAAATTTCAACAGAAAACTCTGTGTAATCTATTATCTTAAGTCTTACGTAAAATTACAGAAAAATAAACGGAGATGTTAAAAAACTTGTTTTTTTATACATTCATTTTAATAATAATAATAATAACTAATATTAATTTAATTAATTATTGGTGAGAATATATTTCGGACTTGAATGCTTTTTCTAAAGTAGAAACAGTCATTTTTAATTTTAATAAAAAAATTAAATAATATAATTAGGTAAAAATACAGAATGAAGACTGAGAATCGCGATTATTCACTTTAACTAAGAATTACTGTAAATTTACAGAGACTCTAGATAAATATTTACATTAAATTTACAGAAATTTTTAGTGCATACTTAAAATTATAATCAATTTAGTTTCTCACAATTAATATTTTTTATATTTGCAATTTCGTGCATTTTTTCACCAATAGATATTGAGATACAGCCATCTGAAAAATCACAGAAAGTAACAGATGTGTAACCTGTCGACCGATATACGCCAAAATTGAATAAGCATAATTTTCATAATATATATCTCACGTAAAGAGTTTGGTGCCTCTATATATATCATAAGACTCAAATGTAGCTTACCCGTAAACAGGAAATTTTGCAGCATAGCAGCGCTACTTCTCGTTCGATATGCACCCAAATTAAATCAGCAAAGTTTTACTCAATATCTATCTCATATATCAATTTTGGTGCATTTATACATTGAAGAAACTGAGATATTGTCTTTCTGTAAAAGGGTGTTAATCACAGCATATAGCAGCGTCACCTTCAGACCGATATGCCCAAAACGGAATCAGCACAGTTTTACATAATATCCATCTCAAAAATCAAAACACTTATAGATTATAGAAGCTGATATATAGTTTTTCCATAAATGGGGGAAATCACAGTATAACAGTGCCAACGATTGGGCGATATATCCCAATATCTAATCACCACCAACATAAGTCAAGCTTTCAACCGAATATCCTGTTTCGTAAATTCCGTTCTTTGGTTCTAGAGATACAGCGTTCACAAAGTTTTGCTAACAAACACACACACACATGTACACGTATAGATAGACAAAGTAATTTAACAGTTTGATATTTTACGTTTTTTAAATAATAAAAGAAATTTGAACGCTATTCCAAAATGAATTATTTTAACTGTTAAATATGTTGTTAGAATACGCCGAGGTACATTTTATTGTACTCAGAAGTAATCAAAATATTTCATAATAGTTTTGCGAGTTTTGTTACTTACCGTTCTCACTTAAGAACTCTTTCTACGGGAAATTTATAGATTATTTAATTGTTGTATGTTAATGTCTAATGTAATTAAACTGTTCAATATTACTTTTAAACGTGTAAAATTTTTTTAAGTACTGTAATTTAAAAGCACATATGATTAACCGGAAACATTATACACAATATCACTAATTTTTGATAAGCTGTCCTTGTTAATCAAGACGTATACGTAATAAACTATTGAGGCATTTGAAATATAGCTACAAATCTATTATTCCATAGAATTTAATGAGAAAAATATATTTACAAAATATTTCAATGGTACATTTATGTTCTCAATTTGAACATATTTTAAAAACAAACACACACACGCACACACACACATAGAAAAAAAAAAAAAAAAAAGGAAATTTTAACTAATCTCCTAAGCTACGTATGATCATTTTTTGCCACCTTTAAAACTACTACAACTTTTAACTAATAACGCAAATTTTCTGAAATTCTACTCCATTTAATTTCCCTAAAGTTTAAATTATATGCAAATGTTCATGCGTAAAGCAATATAGAAAATGTCACTGCCAATTTATATTTTACAAATTGCAAAATAAGGAGAAAACTTGATTTCAGTAAGTAAGGTCTTTGCTTAATTGTATTATACATAATATTAGATCTGAACTTTTATAAAACTGACAAATTTTTCTATTTTATTTTGTTTTATTTATTTTTTAATAACCTATAGGCTTATTTCCAATCTGTATTTGACGAAAAATTTAGGAATAGGTTTCAATCTGAAAAAAAAGTGATAATCTGCATTTAACCTTAATTTAATTGAAACCGTGATTTAAATATGTTTTAATGTAAAAAGACTGCGTCATTTTTAATCTAATTAAAAACACTTATTATAAAGATCGAAATCAAAACAAATCTTTAAAGTACTTAAGCATGGATTACAACTAATCATAAGCACTTTAATAAAATTTTCTTATACAATTAACAAAAATAAATAAGAAAATATATTTTAACTAAGAAATGTACCACATATTAACAAATATTAAATATATAATAGTAATAATAATAATAATAATAATAAAACGTAATAAAAGGAAATTTAGAAACAACAATTTTGACGCAATAAATTAAAAATTAAGTTCAAACCTTAACTTTTAATACATAAAAATTATAATCATAAAGGTAATTAAATACTGAAAAGTGCTTATTTTTTAAATCATTGTTAAATCCATGCTCCATTCTTGTATGCTGAATAAAGAAATTTTTAGACATCTCTTGGAAGTACAAATTTTCTATCTGTGTTCAGTGCTAGGTAAATTTGTAGATTAATTACGTGTTCTCCGGATATAGAATTTTTTTTTTCAATCCTCAAATACTATAAAAAATAAATTATGTTTAAATAGAAATCTCAAATGTTAAAGATAATTGCAGTTAATCAAATGCATATTTACATTATATTATTGATGCAATTGCAATGATTTATAGCAGAAATGTTCCTTTTCCCTTTTTATTTGCTCCCCGCTAGTAGCCGAGATGCTTTGCTCTCAAAGCTGGTAGATGGGCATACTTGCCAATGTACTAATTAATATTCCGTAGTATTATTAATCCCGCTTTCTTTTTTACACGAGTTTCTTTTTAGAGTATTTTTCTTCTTATTTAATCGTAATTGCATTTGGAGAATATTACTCTAAATATTTACTGGTATGAAAAAAAGGGCGGGACTATACCACAGAATATTAATTAGGAATATTAATTAAGATGTTGGCAAGTGTGGATGGGATGTACCAGATCCTAGGTCACGCTCGTCGATCTAGCCGTTCGGAGTTTTCTACAGTTTTCTCTAAAACTCTTTTAAATATTTGCTAGGATCCCTTGAAAAGACCACACAGAGGGCATTCCACACAGACCCAGAAACCACGTGCAGACAATCGGCTTTAACCATACTTGCCAATATAATAATTAATATTCCGTAGTATTATTAACCCCGCCTTCTTTTTCACACCAGTATCTTTTTAGAGTATTTTTCTTCATATTTAATCGTAATTGCATTTGGAGAATATTATTCTAAATATTTACTGGTGTGAAAAAAAGGGCAGGACTAACAACACAACGGAATATTAATTAGGATGTTGGCAAGTATGACTTTAACCTATACAAAAACACCTTTTTTATTTGCATCGTAAAAAATTAGAAAGTTATATCACAGCCTCCTAAACTAGATGCTTGTCGCGTGGTTCGTAAACTTGGCAACAGTTCAAGCGGTAGACAGCGCCATCTGGTACAGATTGTGTGACTTTTTTATTCAACAGTCACCAAAAATTTTTAAATTTGGGATTTGATATACATAAAAGGCGAATAGAATCGAAGAAACGTCGATTTTATATATCATATATCACTTCTTAAAACTATTGGTGATAGTTGAATAAAAAAGCCACGCAATATGTACCAGGTGGCGCTGTCTACCGCTTGAACTATTGCCAAGTTTACGAGCCACGCGACAGGCATCTAGTTTAGGAGGCTATGGTTATATTCAGTGAAGCTTTATAAAGCAAAATGTAGAAATGTTTTGCTGTGAAATTTAGTTTTATGATAAAAGAAAAAACGTAATTTTTTAAGATAAAACAAAAACAAAAAAACCCATATTGCATAATAATAAGACTGCTTCTTTACATCTGATGTAGTTTAAATTCAACGATTTCAGTTAAATTTTCTCACCATATAAAAAAGCATTTTGTTTACCTTTCAGCAGGAGTTCGTGTGTGGGAGATACATTTCGTATTCTATTAAAATAACACTGTTTAATTAAACTGCACTAAATAAGGACGATATAATATCATAGTTGCCAACTTTAGCCTTTTTTACCTACCGGAAAATTTTAATAGAAATTTAAAAATTTCCGCTAGCCAAAAAGGTTTAAAGTTGGGAACTATGTACAGTACTTTCACTTTTGAAAATTTAGAGTTTGCAATAACGTATCTAGGAAATATACGCGACGTTATTAGAAAGGGGAAGTTAAAACTGAAGGGGGATGTTAAAAGTGAAATTTAGTAAACAAATATGCTAATAGAATGTAAGAAAAAAGTTGCAAGAAAGATCACGCATTCCTAGCTATTTTTTTTTTCTGTATTTGATGAAATGGTAAAATTCTTTCCTGCGCGATTTTACTATGCAGAATACTTTTACTAAAAGTATTCATTAAAAAAGAAATAAATAAAGACTTTTTTGTTATTTAATTTTTATAAATTCCATTTGTGTAACATTAATCATATTAAGAAAACGTCGTTAAAACGGACGTTTTCTTAATATGACGTTTTCTTGACTATATGTGAACTATTAGCAAGGTTTTCCCAAAGGTATATTTGAATACCACTATTTTTATGTACCATAAATTCGGGGAGAAAAGCCGCCCCTGCATATACGCCGCATCGGCAAAAGTTGATTGAAAAAAAAAAAAAAATGTCTTCGGATACGCCGCACCATGAGATACGCCGAACATGTTCATCAACGTAATATGTTTCTCATCATTTTAATTTGAAATAATTTTAAGTATGCAAAAATTAAATGATAATAAAGTGATAAATATAATGATAAAAAAGTAATAAAATTAAAAGTAATTATTATGTAAATAATTATTTAAGTTATTAAATAAAGATAATACAAAGACGACCTTTCTTTAAATCCACAATCGTAAACTTTCGTAACCTTCATAAAATTATAAAATAATACCTTTTATTATTGTTAAATAATTATTTATACAATATTATCCAATCTTCTTTTTCAAAATTTAAGGAAATCTTAACTAAGAATTGAATAGCGTTTAATATTTTCAATTTCTGAACAATACACATTTTTTCTTTGTTCTCCTTTGAATTAGTTTCCCCACAATTCTTTTGGACTTAAAATTTTTGAAAATATATTCCGATCCACAAAAACAAAATGAAAAACGAATTTCTAATGTGAAACAAACTAGATTATTTCATGCAACAGATTGTCGATCAACTTTCACATTTGACCTTGAGAAACACATCAACTAATAGATAACTTTGTTATTTGTTAGAATAAATTATTTGTGCTGCAAAAGAGAGTTTAAAGAAATAAACACTCCTTCCAATTTTTGGCCTTGTGTCTTTTATTTTTCACAAAAAGAACAATTTTTTTTTCTCTCACTCTCTTTTTTCTTTGCAATTTTTTTTAAGTGGGGTGGGGTGGGGGGTTAATGAGATTAATCTGAATGCAAATTTTATTCATAGAGCATTTTCTTTGCTTGGTTTTACTTATTTTTCAGTTTTAAATTATGTCTACATATTGAAAAATTTACTTAGCTAATACACTGGTACTGAAGGTCACTTTTATAAAATTAAACTTCAAACCAGGATAAACTACTACGTCAGAAACGCCAAAGAAAAATATTTGAGATGCATACAGCTGTAGCCTTAAGCGTACCGTCTTCAGTGCAAAAAGAATTCTGAATCTGGAGAAGTGCTCGTATATATAGGAAAAGGACCGAATTTAGTTCAGCCAAAAGGATTACGGGAAAGGTTGAACTAAATCCCTCTCCTATATTTACGAGCACTTCTTCAGATTCAGAATTCTTTTTCCACTGAAGACGGTACGCTTAAAGCTACCGAAACAGCTGTATGCATCTCAAATATTTTTCTTTGGCGTTTCTGACGTAGTAGTTTATTCGGGTTTTAATACTCCAACGCCAAATCTCCTGTTATTATTATTATTATTATTATAACTTCAAACCAGATTAAATAAATAAAAATTACATAAATATATCAATATAATTTGTATAAGTGAATATATTTATATTTAAATAAAAATTAACAATTTCAAAAATAATTTCATATAAATCCAATTGTGTTATTGATATTAGCATCGTTAAAATATATTGTTTTTCTTTTACAAAAGTATTTCGTTTTGCTAATAACTGTATTTCATACATACGAAGATTATCTGTACAGACTTCTTTTTCTCTTTTTAAATCTCTATTGGTATTAAAATCTCCTTGGAGAGTCTAGACATTGAAATTACCTCTTTAATATTTATTACTTCATCCAGCACGTGCAATCGAAAACATAATATACTTAAAATTCCCTGTTGTTATGCATAGTCATAGAAAGGTTTCAAATATCAGTAATATATATAAGAGAGCGAAAAAGAGATAATATACAAAGAGAGAAAAAGAGAGATAATATGGTTCCTTTTTTTTTTTCAATGGTTCTCTTCCTTTATAATTGAATAACAAAGTACGGAAAAGATTATTCCGATCAGCTACAAAGATATTTTAGTATAATTACATTTTATCATGTTTCTGATAAACTAAAATGCAGTTGCATTAAAGCAAAAAATTCTAAATCAAATGCGAATGACCTAATCGTAATGTTGCAATCACAGTGTTTATTGGGATGGTGGAGCATAATCAAGCATACGAATAAATCAGTGATTTCAAAGAAAAGTTAGATATGCCAACATTTATAATTTATTCAGGAGCCTTGTTAGTTAGTACCCGGCTTTTATTACCGCTACTCTTTTAGATACTAATTTTCTCTAGTATGTATTACGATTAAATATGAAGAAAATTACTCTTCAAAAATCGTGGTGTGAAAAAAAAAAAAAAAAAACCAGTTAATACTAGCAATGTTTCCAAATAAATTAGAAATATCGGCATATCTGAGTTTGAGTAAATATTTGAAACTAAATGTTAATTGATTATGATGAAACAATAAAATAATTAATTTATGAATAAAAATATATGCAGCTTTTGCAGCTCTATTGGTATTTCAGCTCTAAATCTCTATTGGTATTAAAGTCTCCCTGGAAAATCTAGACATTGAAATTACCTCTTTAATATTTATTACTTCATCCAGCACGTGCAATTGAAAGCATAATAATATACTTAAAAAAATTCCCTGTTGTTATGTATAGTCATAGAAAAGTTTCAAATATCAGTAATATATATAAGAGAGAGAAAAAAATATTATATACAAAGAGAGAAAAAGAGAGATAATATGGCTCTTTTTTTCAATGGTCCTCTTTCTTTATAATTGAATAACAAATTACGGAATCATAGTAATAAGATTATTCAGACCAACTACAAAGATATTTTAGTTTAATTACATTTCGTCATGTTTCTGATAAAATAAAATGCAGTTGCATTAAAGTAAAAAGTTCTAAATCAAATGCGAATAACCTAATCGTAATATTGCAATCACAATGTTTATTGGGATGGTGGAGCACAATCAAGCATACGAATAAATCAGTGATTTCAAAGAAAAGTTAGGTATGCCAACATTTATAATTTATTCAGGAGCCTTGTTAGTACCCGATTTTTATTACCGCTACTCTTTTAGATGCTAATTTTCTATAGTATGTATTACTATTAAATAAGAAGAAAATTACTCTTCAAAAAACGTGGTGTGAAAAAAAATACAGTTAATACTAGCAATGTTCTCAAATAAATTAGAAATATTGGCATATCTGAGTTTGAGTAAATATTTGAAACTAAATGTTAATTGATTATGATGAAACAAATTAATTAATTAATAAAAATGTATGCAGCTTTTTCAGATTGCTTGAATATTTTTTTCTCACATGGAGAAGGTAGAATGCTGTAATAAAAATCGATATTACATAAGTTAATAAAGAACAAAATGATTAAGAAGTTACATGTTGACTAATTATTTTAAAAGTTTATCAAGACATAAAAATATTCGCATAAAGATTAAAACAATATATTTTTAAAATTTAAATTCGAATTATTCTTTAAAAAATAATTTAATATAATGGACTGAAAATACTTTAATCCGCTTCGTATTCAGATTATTTTAATCAATTCATTTTTATGGGGTTTAATGATATCCCGACAAAATAGCTCTGTCAACAATGACTTGGCATATTTCTCATTAATATAATTTAATTAATTAAATATGTAGATATGAATTTTTAAGTTCAGTGCTTCATTCTTCTGTTTGCTTAATTATTAAGAACCTCCTAACACTGGTTATTAAATTTGATAAGACACGAACAGAATATTTATAATAAAGAAATAACTTGATAAAATCCACAGATAAAATTATATCTATTAACCTCTTAACTGAAGTCTTTAAATTGCATGAGATTCGAAAAGAATATTTATAATAAAGAAATAACTAGATGAAATCCATAGATAAAATACAGAAATAATTTAATAATGATCACCTGTGGCACACTGGAATATACAGGGTAGCCATAATTAAACTTGGCCTATTCTGTATATGCAACTAAAAGGCGGATTGTGTGGAAAATTTGTATATAGACATTTCAAACGATGCGCTCAAAGGTTCTGCGGAAAAAAAAAAAAAAAAAAAAAAAGACATACATCAAAATACAAACAAGCATTACAGTCAAAATGCGGGTCCTCCGTGGCGGAGTGGTTATGTCAACACACTGCTAATGTCCTTCGAGCGTAGGAGAGCGGGTTCAATTCCCGTGCTCACCCTGGGTGGTTTTCCAGTTCTTCGTCCTGTAATTCTGCCATGTGCTATCTGTCTTTATCTGACGAAGATTTACAAGCGGGCTTCGAGAGTCTGATGTATATGTTATCAATAAACAAATAATCAAAATGCTTGAAAAGTTATGTAATAAATAACAGTGGTCTACTTCAACATTTTCAAACTATACGAAATTTAAAACTGTTATTCTTACATTTTGTAAAGGCTTTTGTTGCAAAATTTTACAGATGACAGAGTGATACCCGTTCATTTTCCACTCTTTGGCCGGCCCGTTTCTCCGATTTTAATCTGTGGAATTTTCGGTTATGGGGGCCATTAAAAAAATTTGGTTTTAAGAGGAATGTTGTAACTTTGGGTGACTTGAAGGACTATATATAACGTTACATGTGCGGAGGACCACTGGCGGCAGCTGCGATCAGCTGTTCATCGGCTGCAGATTTTACAATTTATGATGGAGTCCACATTGAACAATATAATCTCCATCGACAAATAGTCTGTAACTTGTAAAAAATAACAATAAATCTGTAATAAATAAAGTTGTTTGTATTATTATTATTATTATTTTTTTTTTTTTGTATTTTGATGTATGGTCCCTCAGAGCGGAAAATTTTTAAAATTTTATTTCTGATTTTTATTTTATTTTTTTAAAACCTCTGAAAGCATCCTTTGAAATGTCTACATACAAATTTTCAACTCAATCCGCATTTTAGTTACAACTGAATAGGCCAAGTTTAAATATAATCACCCTGTATAGTACGAGGATAAAATAATTTAAAATAAATTTTCTATTTAATTTTTTATAATTATCCCTTGCCTATCATTAGTTCACAGCTTACATCTAAGGAATTATGAACTTGGTAATAATCTAGAGCAGGAGTCGCCAACCATTTCCACTTCGTGGACCACTAAGTTCATAATATAACATTTCAGAACGCATTGGGGTATTTAAAACCCACCAAAATTAGGGAAGAAAAATTGACATAAATCTATTTTATTTATTTTTTTATTTGTTTCCTTATTTCATAGTATAGTTTTGACTCATTTATTAAAAACTTTCCCGGAAAAATCAGAAAATGTAAATGAAAAGCACTACTGGGAATAGAAATATACTCAAGCGCGTCTTCATGATCGAATTCGGGATGCGCGTCCTGGAGAGATAAAAATCACACAGACAACTATATTTCCAATTTAAATTCCAGGGGACTAATTATATGATTTACTAAAAACACAAATATATATACATCCTATTTAAATTCAATTAACTTCTCTCTCATTTAGAAAATCTAAAGTCTGATGCTGTAAGCATGATTACGATAATCTTAAATTTAAAATAGACTTGAATAGGCAATGTAATTTTTTAAAAAGAGAAAAAAAAAGAGAATAGTCTAAATAATGTCTAGACTATTTCTAAAGACCACCAAAATTTTTCTAAAGACCACCAAAGTTTTGTCACGGACCACAGATTTGGCGACTCATGATCTCGAGCACTAGAGCAATGACTGCGTTCACAAGATGAACTTTTTTAGTGGCATTATTAATAGACTTGTTGTACAGAGAAATACAATTTTTAGCTATGCAATATCCATTTTTTTTTAACAAAATAGCGATTTTCAATGCCTTAATACTAACGGCTAAAAATTCTGTAGAATGCTTTGTTTTTTATTGCCCTTAAATTTTAATTAGGAACGTATTATTTTTTATTACTTAACATTTTAAAACATTTAGAATGAAGAATTTCGAATTAATAAATTATTTTTGCTTTCAATTAATAAACAAAAAAATGAAGTAGGAAATTTTTAAATATACATTTAATCGCATTTAATATTCAATATGTAATTATTCTTTCTAAATGTAAAAGATGGTATAATTGTAAGCACAGTTGTACATCTTCTTTCTTTCTTTTTTTTTTTTTTTTTTTTTAATTTTACTGCTATAATTTTGAAAATGATTTTTATATAACATATCTGCAAAAGTTCCAATTTTTGAATACTGGTATTTAATTACAGAATTTTTTTTTTATAAGCTTTTTTAACAGTTTTCTCTGATTAAATATGGCGAAAAATTCTATAAAATAATATCGGTATTCAAAAATCGGTACGGTTCGAAGCTATGACATAATTACGTCAGACAATTAAAAAAAAAAAAAATACAGATACTAAACTTTTATCATATTACGCTATTCTAGTCAAAAGTACAGCTGACTGAAAAAAAAAAAAATATTGATAACTAACAAGAAAACTGTCTTAACTGTATGATAAAAACTAGCCACATTTAAGTAATACATGCATTTTCTCTCATACTTATAGGGATACTTAGTATTTTTGAAATAACTAATGTGAAAATAATTGTGAACGAGATTATACAAGACCCATTACATGTATATATTTTAAAATATAAAATGTAAATTAATATAAAAATAACGAAAAAAAAAAAAAAAAATCCCCACTTTTTTGAATGTTCATAGTTATATGAAAAATAAATATTTTGCAAATAAATCGCAAAACTATATGCAAATTTGTTAACAACGTGCTAACTTGTTCATATTAAGTTTTACGATTCTTTTAAATGGATAGTAATTAAAATGCTTTGAGAACTTGCAGAAATTGTAACTTACGGTATTTTCTTCAGTGTTGCCAGATTTTGTGATTTTTTTATTCAATAATCACCAATAATTTTGAAAAGTGATATTTGGTATACATAAAAGAAGATTAATCGCCTATTCTGTATATCAGATATCACTTCTCATAATTCTTGGTGACTTTTGAATAAAAAAGTTGCAAAACCTGACAACGCTGATTTTCCTGCGTGTAATCCGCAGATTTGTTAAACCAGTTTCACACCAGAAATTTTGATTTAGAGAAAAAGGTATTTTTAAACGAAATTTTGTCTTGTACATATATAATCTTGTTTGTAAATTAAATTTTCTGGTGTAAAACCGATTTATTTGACCTACGGATTTCTACGCAGAAAAATACGGCACTTAAAGCTTACAGAAAATAAAAAGCATGGCTCGCAGCGTTCCTAAAGCTTTACATGCGTTTTATTATGTTGCCATCTACACACACACAAAAAAAAAAGTATGCTTTAATGCTAAAATCTTATTTAAATAAAAACTGTTCTAAAATAGTGGTGACATTATAATAAGATGAACATACAGTTTACGTACGCGGAGAGACCTGTGAAAAGTGAAAAATGTGATTTTTAACTGAATGGCCAATTTGTGATTCTTCTAAAGAAAGTTAAAGATATAAAACTGCTAAAGAAAATGGGATTAGACGTGGAACTGAATTTTCAGAAGAAATAAAAATCTGGTGCAAAATCAGAGTTGTCTTACAAAAATCAAAGACGCCTAATCCCACTTATTGCAGTACTAAAAGTGCCTGTTGAGTAAATTGTCCGTAATTTTAATGAACAGGTTTCTGGATACGCGTTAAAAGTAACTTATATGTGTATTTACATGTGTTTAAAGTAGTTAGTATATCACAAAATAAGTTAAAACGAATAAAAAGCCTGTAATGACTGATAAACCTAATATGATACAAATAACAACTGTTCTAAAGTAGATTAAAGGCACAGTTAAATGGTAAAATTCTATATTTTTAGATGGAAAACGGTTTGCTTTTGATTGACCAAATGATTTTTACTGTTATTGGAGCGGTCTCAAAATAGTGGAAAACATGTTAAAGGCGAATAAGAATAAGCGTTTTAAACGTGGATCTTGATATTCTGGTGAACGGTTTTAACTAAATAGTAAACTAGTAAAACGGATTTAGCAATAATGCCTACTACTATGATTACTGAAAGACCGTTCACAAAACTCAAATGCTCAATTCTTTAGCATATTATACAATTTTTTAGAGTAATAATATTATTTTTTAACAAGGTGGAGATTTTTATACTACTTTAATATATCGAGCAGGAAAAAACGATTTCAAAAAAGAAACATAATATTTTAACATTGCTACTTAATTTCTGAGACCTATAAATATAGAAAATTGTTGAACTAATGTTATAAAGGATCACGCAAAGGGAAAACAGTATAGTTCATTTCAAGTGCTAGAGGATAACATCTATCCAGCGCAGTGAGGTATTGATTCTGAGAATTTGAAAAAAAAAAAACAAAATCTATGCTGGGCAGAATGACGGATTGTCTCACTATGAAAAGATGCTCCACAAAATATTAACTCCGAAAACAAATATTTAATTGATGAGTAATCGAATGCCCATATAAGTGCAAACGCGTGGAAAAATTATTTTTCGCTACTGTATTTTTCTATAGGAATATATTTTTTGCTTTTTTATATAACTTATAATTTCATTAAAAAAGAAATTATATTTGCTTACAGTGTTTAATGAGAACAAAATATTTGCTCTGCTTCTAATTATGAGGGAACCATTGTATTTGTAATTAAAATTTAGGATTTTCCAAGAACTTTGCATTTATATCAGCAGAAGTATTCAACTGATACGAATTTTGTATAATCTCACTACTAATATCCACTTTGAAAAATATATGTAGAAATCCTATTTATTTAAGACATTACAATGTCTATGTATTGATTCATACCCTTCATTATACAGGGTGGTCCGAAAAACATGATAGAAAGTATTTTAAGTTCCTGATTTCAAATATATTGATATAAGTATAATTATTCCATATTGTAATAGCACACATATTGACATTTAAGGTGAATGCTTGATTACCGGAAATAATGAATAACCAATATGGAATCACTGACATTGGAAAAACGATTATTTATTGTAAGAATATTTTTTGAGGCGCCATTCAGGAAAACTGCAAGAAACATTCCATTATTCATCATAACAGTTAGCATCTTAAGTTTCGATACACCTGAAAAGTTTGCCAATATTTTTATGACACGCAATGAAAAATAACTCCATGCAAGAATATTTTTTGCATAAATCGTTTCACATTGAATAATTTATAATTTGGTTTAGGATTAATAATATGAATTGTTAGTGCACTTCAGTGGAAAATTATTTTTTCAAATTGTTTTGAAACTAAACTTCATTGTAGATCCGTATTACTTACTCTTTGATGTTTTTATTAATCATGCATACATTATAAAGGAAGTTGAGTACAGTAAAATGCATAAAACTTTGCTTAATTACGTTTTCTTACCCATAAGGTAGAGAAAGTATCGTTTTTGTTATATTTACAAGTTTTGAGGTCCTCTGAATCCGAAAATCATGTTTTTAGCCGTTGGTCTGTGTGTGTGTGTGTGTGTGTGTCTGTCTAATATCATCATATCTCAAGAATGAATAATAGCAGAAAGTCTAAACTTGGTATTCTAAATGTGTATCATATAGGGATGCTACACTAAACTTTTCGTTGAGATCAACCAAATGGTTCGTGTACAGATACACCCAAGATAATTCATATACTTTATGTCTATGGGGAAAATTACAGGTAAGTATAGTTTAAACATCTATAGACTGCCCTACACCAAATGAAACGAATGTATATTTTTTTATATGCGTAAAAACATGTTTCATTTAGAATATGGTATGGAAATAACTTACTGTTCGTCTACAGGGCTACAAAAAGTAACTAGATTGTAGTGCGACAATACTTGAAAATTGATGGAAGTGTATTTCAGGTTGTGCCGTGTTTTATTCATATAGGATTATATTCCTTTTCACTACGTGGTATGTACATAACCTTCAGAAGATATCCAGGGTTACCAATATTTAAGCCATAACCTTCTTTTTTATTGTTAGTGTAAGTGCTTTACTGTAATATTTTACCATGTCCAGGAAAGTTGCTCAGAAATTGAAATTAATTGCTCATAGCCATATGGTAAACAATGTAATTTTTTAAGCTAAATATTCATCGCTTGGTTTTTTGTATATTTACATGTTTTGAGGTTTCCTGAATACCGAAGTCAAGTTTTTAACGTTTGGTCTTTGTCCGTGTTTCTTAGAGTAACTTAAAAACGAATAATTTCAAGCGATCCAAATGTTGTATTTTAAAGTTAATATAAGTTTGTTGTTGGAAAAGTTTGATCAAGATGGATAAGTTTCAAGGAATGTTGCGTGTGAAAGTTGTCTGTATAATTTTTAATGAACATTTGAATTTAATAACAGATTTGAATTTTATATAAATGTAGGTACAATAATGAAAGGGTGTTTGAGGGGGGCAATAGCCCCCTCACATAGAATTATTTGTCAAATAAAGCTGTTCTGAAGCATAATTTAAATTGTTTAACATAGGTTTACATAACAGTAGTCGTTATCATTCCTCTTAATCTCCAATCTGTATTTATAGTGTTAAATTTCAGGGTAAGAGAAAGTCGTGTGAGTGACGCACCAGATTATTTTACTTGTAAGTAGCATTCAGTAAAAGTATGTAATTTAAGCACAGGATTTTTAGAAAGTAATGCTAAATTTTTTACTTTGTCTCAAAATATACTTAAAAAAAATAATACCCATAAAAAGGAGAAAATATAAGACAATCCAAAAGTTAAATTGTGATTGAAATTTCCTAAAAGGTAAATTAAAATTAGAAAATCAGTAA